>VYZW01010802.1:5934-33792 GCA_013401315.1 Balaeniceps rex | reverse complement strand
AACTGCATCTGGAAACAGGCGGGCAGCCACCAGGGCTGCTGAAATAGTGCTCTCTCCCCATAAAAACAGAAAAATCAATGCGTTTCTGAAGTTTTCTTCAGGCACAGGTCAACACAAGTTTCCCAGGAAACCACGAATTCCCACAAAGATGGGAAGAATCTCGACTGCAAAGAACAACAAGCTGATCCAGGCACAAACGGAGAGCAAAGGAAACAGGACGCTCTGCCAGGTCCCACGCTCTCCACCAGTTCCTTCTACCTGGTCTACCAGCAGCTTTGACTTGGCTTCTCAATCCCCAGCAGGGGAAAACAAACAAATAAAACCCACCCAAACCCAACCTTCAACAGTTTTTTGTCAGGTTTATCTTTATCTGAAAATACTGCCTGTGAACCACGCAGCCCCAAGCAGAATGCCTTCTGCCACTCATGTCCTCCCCTTAAGAGAGCTAGCAAATGCTTGAAGACAATAGCCTGCCTTGTGCTCGTGCCCTGACATAAGAATTTTTTGTTTGCTTCTAGAAATGATTAATTTCAAGGCATTTAAGGGTTTGCTATCCATTTTGGAGCAGAGTGCTTTTAACATATTTTATTGTTATGACTTATAGTGGAGATGCAGAAACAGAACAGCCCACAGAGCTATCATTTAAATCCACTGATACTTCACATTTCACAGAGCTAATACAATCTTTTGACCTACCAATCCAAATAATGTTTAAAAGCTTGAATGGCAAGAGGCTGTCTGCTCAGGGCTGCTGATACAGAAAGTCCCTGTATAAATCACAATATCATAGAAGTCACGAAAACTGTGAATTTTGGTGTCAGCTGTGAAAATATTCCATCTGGTTTCTGTCTTGTAGAAGAATGTTTAAAATCTGTCTAAGTACAGGAAGTTTATTTTTGCTTCATCAGTGCAGCAGAAGTAAGCAGTGTAAGACTGGTGAATAGTGCCTCAGAGCCCTGCTATTGCTCCAGGTGCTTGCGAGGTTTCCAAAACAACATTTCAGGGTTCATTCAGACATCCAACCATACTACTATGTGCATTTTCTTCCCTCACATGTTAGGTCCCTACTACTAGTAAGCCACTAGTAAAGCCAGTCAATCCACCTGAACATCTACTTGCAGATTTAGGAGTTTAGGCAGCCAATTTCAGAAGGCTGGGGCCCTGACTCTTTTTACGTAGCTCTTGACAGGGACTGATTTTATGCGTTCACTTTATTTCTCTTTTTCATTTAGGTCATTTATCTATTTAATGGAAACTGTATAGAAAAATTATGATAAAAAATTACACAAGAGATATATTACTTTTTAAATCCCCACCACTATCATTACCCCATCCCAGCCAATGTGACATTCAGGAAAGAGCCCAATATTAATTTTATTTATACTGTGTCACCTCCCTGAGATTCCCAACATCTGGAATCTCTACACTGTATCAGTTAGACCGAGTATAAAAAGAGAGCAAGAAGCCAACATGAGAAGGAAAAAAACAGTGCTGCAAGACAAGACAAATTCAAGATTTCCAAGGAGTAGGCTTTTCAAAGGTGCTTAGAATAGACTCAGAGCTATTTTCAAAGGAACTGAAAAAAGACCAGTGCCCAACAGGATTTGGCTTGCCTACCCCCTTTCATTTCCCCTCCACCAAGAGCCTCCCTTCCTCTGGCACCCCCAGCAAAGGCTTTAAGCATGTGGAGGGGGCATTTCAACCACGACACATAGCTCATGGGGGTGGCGGTTTGGATGGAAGAGCTTGATAGCCCCTACTACGCCAAACACCTGGGAGGGGACTGTTTGGATCAAAAGAAACTTTTGAATGATTGGCTAATTTACCTAGCTAAGCCTTGCCAGTACTGGGTTCCTGTATCATAGCAAGACCTTTAAAACAAAGTATAAACTCCCTGCTCTTCAACCTGAAAGGGCCTGCCCAGGAAAAACTCGTTGTCACACATATTTTAATCCATGGGTAGAGGTGTTGCTACTGCAGCTCCTTACAGCAGATAACTCTGTTTCCAATCCTCAGTTATCTGGCTGGCTTTTTCCACACCTGCACCCACTCTAGTGGGTGCTTTGTTCCCCAGGGGATTGTTTTTGCAGAGGGCAAAGAGTGGATAGAGTAGGCAGGAGGTACCTACCACAGTTGCTTTTCTTTCCCAGGTGGCTCCCAGGTTTTTTCCTTTCCCTACCGCACTTTGTGTGCAGGGAGAACAAGGTAAGGAGGCCTTTAAAAGATAGCAGGGAACTGCCATGGTGATTTCAAGATGGAGCGTGCAATTGCTATTTTTGATTGTGTTAACCCAGGCGTAATTATGTAATTATCCACAAAAATCTAGTCAGAGTTTTGCATATCTAAATCATTAACTTTAACAATTGACAGGCTGCTTTGATTAGTATTTTCACAGACTAGCATAGCATACATTTGTCAGCTTTCCTATGATTAGTTGTAATTTGGAATTTGTTTATGCAAAATGTTTTTATTGCTTGTTTGGGGGGGAGGGAAAAAAAGGAGGGCAGAGAAGACGTGTTTATCCTGACAGGAGATCCTACAGAAATTACTAAGGTTGCCGAAAAGGTATTTTTGCTGTGCTTTAATGTCACTAATTTGGTGAACTGATACAGCAAACGTTGGCTTGTGTTTGTTAATAGGGACAAGAAGTCTGGGTGAGCACCTTTGGCCATGCAATGTCTTTGATTTTTAGATCAAAATTTAAGTAAATTAATTCAGAAGCACCTAGCACTTTATGCAACACCATATTTTAAGTCTATTGCTTTCCAAAAACAATACTGATGCACCATGCAATCAGTGTAAACATTTTTAAATGCTGCTTGTGTCAAATACTGTAACGCCAGCTCAGCCTTTTCATTCAACTTTGTAATCGATACAATAATTCAAGATGCAGTTTATTAAGCTAAGCAATAATAAATTATTCCATCCTGCACCTGCTAGCAGATCAGTTTCTGTGTTAAGCTCTCTGAAAGAGAAATCTGAAAGCCACACAGTTCATCCTTCACAAAGCAAACCCTAATGTAGCAGAATTGTGTTGACACGAGGCACCGCAATGACTTTGAAGTACTGTGGTGTGGACTCTGGTGATTCTCAAGTTACCTGATGGAGGTGAAGTGCCTGAAAGGTTTTAATTTTCTTACTCTGCTTCCCAAGTAAAGGCCACACGTGACAAAATGCATCTTAAAACAATGCATACACTACCTCTAGTCATTTTGACTGGATTAGTGCCACCATTTTTCAGTGGCTGGTGGGCAGAGCTTTTTCTCTGGTTGGCAGGCAGTTCGGGTAAGATCACAGTTCTCACCTGGCACCACCATTACAACTTCCACATCTTGAAGCACTAACAGTCTTTCTGTTATCCTCTTTTGTACAAATCATTTAAAAAATTGGGTAAACTCACTGCTTTTTGTGAAAATTCTCCCATCCAGCAGCTTCCACCTGACTAGTTCATCAACATTCACACGACTTCTGAGAGGAGCAAGAGAAGCATGCTTTGACTTCATAACCAATGACAGATTGTGATTTATCACTTCATCTGCCCTATGGTAGCTGCGATTTGGTAACTGCAGTTAAAACTTGCCCACTTCCTACATGATCCTCAGGGACCACTGTGATGGGCACAGCATAAACCCTGGCTTTGCAGATCCCACATATGTCTAATAACATCACCTAGTTAGGCTTCATTTTTCTCCATCAGAAGAGGAGGTCTGCTTCAGAGACTCATTAACAATTAATGTGAAAGACACATCAGATGGATAATTTTTTTTTAACCTTAAATCATTTCATACATAGAAAAATAAATACCATGCTCTCATTAGTAGACTATTTTAGCCCCATCATTCAACACACTCTGCTCAGGCACCTGATGCTTGGTTTTAAAATCTCGCTTCCTAGGTATAGCTGACTGCTGGCATATTCACTGCATCAGCTCTCCAAAGGCTGGCTCACTGCTTGGAATTCATGGGGAGCAGCCCCGTCTGTCTTTGTAGGAATTTTGGCTGCATGACTGCGTACATGAAAATCAGGGAAGCCAGAGAAAAGAATGATCTGTTACCTGAGTTTCTTTTGCCATTTGAAATCCACTGAAAGAGAGGCATCTTTGTAGCACAAGCTGTTGGCAACTCCTCTCTCCAGAGCATATCATCAGTCCCAAGCTTGCAGTCTTTTATTCTTTTAATTTTAATTGGTAGCTCCTGCCTAGAAACCAGTTGGGAATTGAATTGCCTGTGTGTTCCCCATGCTCCAGAGCAATTGCCTGTATATTCCGTGTGCCTCTAAGCAGTTGCCAGCCTGCTCCTCGTGCTTACTAGCAAATGCCAGTAATCTGTGCACTGGTGTGTAAAACTTACAGTACTTGATTACGTCAGGAAAGAGAACAGCACAAAATGCAGCGTATGCTGCTATTTTCACCTTACCTTGGTATATGCACTGCGTCCCAGCCTTGGGCCTCAGCACTGTGAGAGGAGTTCAGCTGGGGGTGAGGGAAGGGAGGCATCTTTAGAGGCCCTGGATTTGTACCAGGTTTATGGATGGCCCCAAGGAACGTCATGGAATTCTTGTACCACCCATCTCTACACCTCACCTGCCCATCCTGCTGATGCTGATGTTAAGACAGCTTTGCACTGCTATCATCCTTACAACAGGATTAACATCTCACAGAGGGTTCGCTGCTGCAGGTTCACTGTTTCCCCATGAAGCTGAGTAAGTCTCAAGTTGTGCCTGGAGGGGAACGATACAGCGCTGCTACCCTATCATCTCTTCTCCTTGAGCCAGGTAAAGGCAGAAGTAGGCTAGGCTGAGTGGCGGGGATGAACAGAAGCCATTAATTAAATAGCTTATCTGTCCCTTTTAGAGCCAGAGCTCATGGACTCCATTTCAAGTCCAGTTGTTTCTTCCACATTAAGTGGGATGAGTTAGTGCAAGAGAGAAACAGGTATAGGAAGGAAGGATAAGAAACTTGACTCTTCTATAATGCGTTCTCCCTACAAGCACAACCGCCAAGCAAATGAAAGAAAGATAGCAGTGACTCACTTTCTCCAAGATTAGACCAAGAGGGAAGAAAACGTTACTCTCCAAATCACCAATCTGTGCAGAGCTCCTGTCAAAGTAAAGCTCCCATTACACATCACACTGGACTGAGCCTACAGGCCAGACAAGCCATGCAGAATCAAAAGGATATTTCTAACATTTGTTTATCAGGAGCTGCCGTTGTTCACAGAAACCAAAGTAAAACAGACTGCGTAAGTACCTGTTCAGAGACTGACCACCAGACAGGATCTCTGTGCATCAGGCACCTTTCCATCCCAAATCAGAAAAATTGCGCAGAGCTCTTCAGTCTTTTATCTGGGTCATGGGGATACTTTTGTCTTCTTCTCACTCCTTTGCATCCTTCTCTACATGCTACATTTTTCTGTGACCACTCTAACAGCTTATCCCTTCAGTGGACAAGGGAAGAGCTACGGATGTCATCTATCTGGACCTCTGTAAGGCCTTTGACGTGGTCCCCCACAACATCCTTCTCTCTACATTGAAGACATAATGGATTTGATGGATGGACTGTTTGGTGGATGAGGAATTGGCTGGATGCGAGCATCCAGAGAGTAGCGGTCAACAGCTCAACGTCTGGATGGAGATCAGTGATGAGTGGTGTCCCTCAGGGGCATTACTGGGACCAGTACTGTTTAATATCTTCATCAATGACATAGCCAGTGGGATCAAGTGCACCCTCAGCAAGTTTGCAGAGGACACCAAGCTGAGTGGTACAGCTGACGCCTGAGGGATGGGATGCCATCCAGAGGGACCTGGACAAGCTCAAGAAGTGGGCCCATGTGAACCTCATGAGGTTCAACGAGGCCAAGTGCAACGCTCTGCACATGGGTCAGGGCAATGCCCAGTATCAATACAGGCTGGGGGATGAAAGGATTGAGAGCAGCCCTGCAGAGAGGAACTTGGGGGTACTGGCAGATGAAAAGCTGGACATGAGCTGGCAATGACCGCTCGCAGCCCATAAAGCCAACTGTATCCTGGGCTGCATCAAAAGAAGTGTGGCCAGCAGGTCCGAGGGAGGTGATTCTGCACCTCTACTCCACTCTTGTGAGACTCAACCTGGAGTACTGTGTCCAGCTCTGGAGTACAGGTAAGACATGGACCTGTTGGAGTGAGTCCAGAGGAGGGCCACAAAAACGATCAGAGGGAAGGAACACCTCTCCTGTGAAGAAGGGCTGAGGGTTGTTCAGCCTGGGGAAGAAAAGGTTCCAGGCAGACCTTATTGCAGCCTTTCAATACTTAAAGGGGGCTTATAAGAAAGATGGGACAGACTTTTTAATAGGGCCTGTAGTGATACGGCAAGGGGTAGTGGTTTTAAACTAAAAGAAGGTAGATTTAGACTAGATAGAAGGAAGAAATTTTTTACAATGAGGGTGGTGAAACACTGGAACAGGTTGCCCAGAGAGGTGGTAGATGCCCCACCCCTGGAAGCATTCAAGGTCAGGTTGGACGGGGCTCTGAGCAACCTGATCTAGTTGAAGATGTCCCTGCTTGTTGCAGGGGGTTTGGACTAGAAGACCTTTAAAGGTCCCTTCCAATCCAAACTAGTCTATGATTCACTTTTCGCACCTCTAATTCAGTTGCCTCCTGACCTATCTTAGGTTCCCATGCCATTACCATCCCCATAATGCAACCATTCTTTGCCCTGATGGTGAGCCCCACACTGCCTGACCTCATTCATTTTAGGAGCTGTCTGTTTCAAACCCTCTTCCACCCTTCTAATGCCCACAGCCTCCCTGCTTTAGTGTACTCAGCCTCAGGAGCAGCAGTTCTCTGCAAGAGTCCTTCTCCCTCAAGGGCTAACCCCATGACATCATTGTTCATATTTTCCTTTAACAAGCAGCTCCAATGGGCTATCCATATTTAAACAAAGGTATTGTCATAAAGAGATATCCTGGTCAGACAGTAAATCTCAATTCCTAATGTAATCTGAACCTTCTGGAGCCATTCATTAGCTGTTATTTCCAGTGCAAGTCCAAATGCTCTCCCTTGAAACAGTTTGGCCCCAGTGTGCTTGGTTTAGGTTCAATAGCGTATAAAGATGGTAATTTTTCACTCTGTATTGAATAACACAGTAGTCCCTTGAATAGGCTGGCATGGGTTGCATGAATTACAGCTACTTCACCCCCCAGATTCCTTCCTTTTACAGAGTGGGGAGCTATTTCACCCTGCTTTGCAGAGCTCACTACCTCCCTGCATTTGTCAGGATGAGGCTCCTTTCATTTCCTGCCACTTCATCCCCCTTTGCTCACAGGAGAAGAGCATCTGGCATTTCTCTAGGTACGCTGCAGTAATGTTCCTGCTTCTCCTCCCTGTGACATGAGTACAAGGCTTGCTGAGAAGAAGGGATGGTACAAAAACAGACTTACTCTCCTTCACCCACCTGCTTACCCAAGTAAAGACTAAGACTGGCTGTCCTGTTAGGCTTAATTTTAGCATGATGAGGACAGCCCCTGTAATAAATTACAAGCTTCGTCTTCATTTTTGTGTGGTATACTGCACACGAAAAGAATTCAAATTTAGTATCCTTTTTTAGCCATCCTTTTTAAAGGAAAACATTTATTAAATTCTTACTCCCATTTCCTCCTGCCCAACCCCCAAATTCCTGTTCCATTACACTGCAGCAGAGTTAAAAATGTAAAGCAAGGCACCTTCACAAGAGGTCCTGAGATGGACTGGTACGATACAAAACATCATTCTGGCAGTAATGTTGTTCAGTAGCAGTCCAACTAGTTTCCATCAGTAGGAGTGTTCAGATGTATCTGAAGGAGAATCTGACCTCTAGAAAGAGGCGTATGCCCATTTCTGTGTGAAACATACACTGCATCCTATGAACAAAAAAGGTAGACTAAACTCTGAACCACTGGCATCTCATAGCTGGAGCTCCCAAACAGTGAGGGGGTTAACTCAGCATTGCCAGCCAAACTGCTCCCAAATGAAGTAACACTGGGCTTTGAACCCTTCCTCCTAAGAACCACGGCTGAAACTCTCCCAGTTTCTAATGCACTAACAGAACTCTCTCTTTTCCCTTCCAGACACTTAAAAGGAATTGTGTTTTCTCCTCCATGAAATTCAGGAAAGCAGGGATATGTCTTTTCTTGCCAGCAGAAAAAGCAAGGGCTGTCAAGACACCTAAATCCGACCATCTTCACTGCACTAGCAGGGCAGGGTTTTGTTGGGTGGCTGCAGTAACACCATAAAAATCACGTCAAAAGGAGCCATTTAAACCCATGTAAATCACGTTCACTGACGTATAACCGCATCCATCACTCCTAAATGATACGCCAATCCAGAAAGTGGGGCACCAGATCCTTCCATTGTGCTCAAAATGAATACTAACTTACCCTCTTGGCATCTTCAGGGAGTTACATGCCTCTCAGTTTAACACAGGTCACAGACTGTGACTCTTCGGTATTAAGCAGAACCCACCACAGGACTGCGGCGGCAGTGTTTGCAATGTTGTTCAAATGTTCCTCACTTGACAGTGCCCTTCATTTATAGTTAACGATAATGTGACAGCCTATTCTCCTGGCGTACCATCTAACCACACGCAAAACTCTGCATGTGCCTCAGACTGGAATCCTATTTTTATAGGAATAGACATGTGCACTGAGGCTTTAACCAACAGCTGAGACAGGGTTTTAGCGTGAGATTTTCAAACCTGTCTCAGGTATTTAGAAGCACAAATTGCAGTGAAAGACTAATTGAACTGTGCTTCTAAATCCCCCAGGTGCTACTGAAAATCTCTTCCTTAATAACTTGGAATCTCCTAAAGAATAAACCTCATCGAACTTAGATGGGTATGCAGATCCTAGGGTTAAGATTTTGAAAAACGCTCTGTACTGGCTTAACTCCCATTGACTTCAGTGGGAACAGAATTAAGTTGACATTGAGCCTTTTTGAAAATTCCCCTCCAGGTGTGTTTTCTCCATTTGAATTTGAATAATCTGTTAACTGCTGAGATTGCTTTTTGATTTATCAGTATGACGAATTTTACAGGAGTTTCTCCCGTTAATTTTTGATGAAATGAGACTCAAAAAACTGTAGTGTACTGTCACAAAAACTCGATCTGCTAAATCTACAGAAGGAACTATGTTTACTTTCTGTATGTGTTTACTATTATTATTTGTACTTCAGCAGCAACACAGGAACTGAAACCACAGACATTATTGTGGGAGGTGCTGTGCGCAGTCTGTTAAAGTATTTGTACGATATACAGGCAAGCTGTCTAACTTAACACTAATAGTCAGACTCTAGAGTAACCCAAGAATCATAATGAATATCCCCAGTAGGTGTAATTATACAGCAGCATTTCAGCTACTACTTCACCTCCTTGCAGACATTTTCAGGAGATAGGGATTTCCTTCAACTCCCCTGAATGTTTTAGTTTACCTTTTAAATTAGCCCTACTTACAAGAATGAGGAAAGATTTTTTTTTTAATGTTGGTGTGTCCCTCACTAGAGTTTTGCAGGCTGCACTCTACTCTCTGAGATGCATGAAACACAAACTTTTAGGGGTACAAGCTGTATTCACTTCCAATTTGAAAAATGCATTAGAGCCCAAACTTTGCTTCTGGGATGCAGGTTTTAATAATAATAGAAATTTAATAATAAAGGAAATAGACAGTAAGGAGCCCTCTATTTTGCAACAGTATCACTGAGGACAGACTCTCCATGCCCCAGATTCCTTGTGAGAAAAAATAGCTGCGCTAATACCACTCGCAAACAGCACAATAACCACTTCTTTGTTCCCACCAAAGATACAACAGCAGAATCCTGTAAGAGAAGTCATCTGATATGTCAGCTCATTAAATTAGTCGGAATGGGTGAATGGGGAAGAGGAATATACCATTGTAAATGTATGTTAATTAACAAATGCTATAAGAGAGGCATTTAAATGTATGAAAATGAATATTAATGAGATGAAAACACCTAATTATTGTGCATCTAATGGTATTATCCAGAACATCCAACAGAATATGCCTAATTGTCATGCATCTAAGGCAACAGTGCAAACCTTCAGACACAAAGATTCAGTGTACATATAGATCATATTATGACTTTAATTACAGATGTTGCAAAATATCTGCACTGAAACTTGAATTTGGAAGGATTTTTGAAGTTTTATTTATCAAAAAATGTCAGATTTCACCAATTCCTTATATCATTGTTGCACTTCAAAACTGCATGTTTCTTCTTAGTGCTTCTGAAACATTACACTGGAGTGTTTCCACGTTTCTGCACGCACATCTCCATTTTGCAAGAATATAATTAGAAACGGTGGGCTGCAAACTGGCCTGGAATTAAGTTCTGAGGAATTTTTCATGGAATTGCATGAAACAAAACTCAGTCTGCATGAAATTCCTTCCTATGCAGAGGGCTACCAAAGGAGAATCCTGAGTTAAAAATAGTATGCATTCCTGGAATTAAAGACTGCCCCATAATACATATGCATTAGGAAGCTGAAATAAAATTATACAGGCCACTTGAATTCTATTATTTCCTAATTACTCAGTGGTTGGCTTTACAACCTTAATGTTCTTTTAATGTAAGTTTTTTAAGGTTTTTTTTTTTTTTTTAAACGTAATTGCAGATAGAGAGCCAATCTCTTGACCCCAGCTAGAAGGACAGAGGGAGTTTTGCTTTATAGAGAAATTCCAAAGTGGCCCAGCTATGCACATACTCCCTGTCTGAGGCTCTAGGGCGTATGCCAGGGACACATTCAGAAAAGGATATATTTTAATGACTACTCTCTGCATGGTATTTGCAGTCCCAACAAGACTAATATTAATCACACATATGATCAATGAAGTCTTAATCCTACCATCAAAGCAATTAATGAAAACAGAGCACATTAACTTAGTATTGGAGCCAGAATTGATTCCTGAAAGACAGCTTTCTCCTCTCTCAAAACTGAGTTATTAATGTATATAAGCACCAATGTGACAGGCACTTTAGATATACCTTGACGTATATATTTACTGTCACTCAAAATTACTTACTTACAAGCCATCATATTTTATAAAAATTGTATCTTATCCATGCTTCTAATTTTCTTATGAGACTGTTGTATGGAACTGTAAGAAGAATGTTCATGAAATGGAGACACATTATTCCAGTGGATTTACCTTATCCACTAAGCTTTTTATCCTATCAGAGAAAGAAATTAAGTTAGTTTGTATGATTTACTTTTAACAAATCCATGCTGCCATCTATTTACCACCTGTATTGCTGTAGTTGCTTCCAAATTGATTGCTTTACTAATAACTCCAACAATGTGCGTGGTACTGAATTCAAGTTAAATGCACTGGTTTGAAATCATCAGATTTTCTCCTGTTCCCATCTGCAGGTAACTGCTGTTCACCTCAACAAACTTAACAATTCAAGTAACAGCAGCAGCGTATTTTACATTACTGCACATGTAAAAGTACTCAGAGGGCTTTCCCAACCCCATACGTACAAAGCACTTCTGCTACCACAATTAGCAGAGGGCAGAACCAATCTCTCAGCAGTATTTTGCACTGCCTGGGATACAGTTGGAATTTCTAACAGAAAAAAAGTTTCCCAGCAGTTACATACCCTTGAGTTAACCTTTGAGTTAGGATTACTACAGGGAGGACAGCCATGTTGTAGTCTTGTGGTTAACCTATAGAGGAGAGTCATATTACCACACACCAGATGCTATTAACTCAAGTTTTTGCCTATACTCTCCAAATGTGCAGACAACTTCAATAAAAGGCATCAGTGTGCACTGAAATCAATCCAGCTCAAGTTAAAAATATGAATAATAGTGTATTTGCTTGCAAATAGCTACACTTCTTGTTATTTTTCTCTCATGTCTGTTTGAATCTATAGCAATAAATTGTATCAATATGATTTGGTGCATTTCTTACATGTGACTTTTTTGCAAGCAACTAGAGTAGCCCTACAGTGAGGGCAAGTCCTTTAAAAAACCAAGAGCAAATCCTTGCATTTACTGGACTGTAAAATCTGTATACCACATGGGACATAGACAGCTGCCCTCAAAAGGATAAGCAACAACACCAACTCTGCCAAAACTAAAATTTTAGGTCCAGGGAAATTATCTATTTCAGACACAGGAAACAGTCCTGCATGGTGGTTAACACCTCGACCTGAATGGAAGCCAGTCATAAACTGTGGTAGCCCAGATTTTACAGAAGACACTTGGTCCCTCACTCCCCGAAAGGAAGCAAAGAAATCATAAAAACACATCCTCTATAGAAAAATACCATGCAAATTCAATCTGACAAAAATGGAAATATATTTGTAAATGCCCAAGTCACACAAAAAAGTTAACCCCTTTTCAGAAGGTTTACATAGTCAATGTTAAACTACTATGCAGAAAAGGTGAAGATATTGATAGCCAGTAATGCAAACGAGATTGCAGTTAATTGTTAACATCTCCTGGGCTACGCTTCCTACGTCCCTGCACAGATGATGAATAAAATTATTTACCTATTCAAGTAATGAGCGCTTTGCATTTTGATATCCACATACACTGTAACTCAGACTTCCTCTGAGACCCCTACCTGTAATTAGGAACAGATGTAGGATCTTGTTTCTGAATTGATAAAAACAAATTTCAGCCCTCCTATGATATATGGCTTAGTGGCACAGCTAATGGGAAGAATACCTCTGCAGAAGGATCCCCATCCAGGCACTGGACCCAAGCAGCTCCCCTCTGCACAAGAACCCTGCTACTCCAGATATTTCTCAGTGCTGTTCCATCACTGATTTGGGACATTCACCAAAACATCCACAGGTGACACAGCAAGTGCAGAGCAAGAAAGTGACAAGCAGCATTTATATGGCTTCACCTCTGATGAAAAAAAACATAGATCTGTACCATTCAAAACCATGGTAATTCTCTAACACGTACAGACTTCTCCATGGTGGAGTCATTTAAAATTAAGTATACACAACATTATGCACTTTCAGCAACAATTCTCACAGCTCAGCACATGCATCTGGGGGACACTCTTCAAATTATTTCATGGGGAAACTCAAGATGACATTCAGTATAACATATTTATTTTATTCTCCAAATGTCACACTACTGCAGGAAAACTTGCCCACCACAAACGTTTCATGAACTGAAAGTAGCCACTTTTCTTAGTTTTTATCAGCTGGCTGACATAACCCAAGGGGAATGGGTACCTGCCCATTTTCTTGCTCTCGCACATAGGTACCAACACCAAAGCCCAGCAGGGAGGAGCAAATGCTCTAAAGGGAGTTTGCCACCTAAAGATGCTGCAGGCGGACCCTTCCCCAGTCAGATGCATCACTTGGACTACCCCATATGTGCTAGCCCCATTGGATACCCTGACAGCAACAAGACACTGAGGATCTATGGCAGGCCCAACCATTTCACAGCACTAGGCCTGAAGAGGTTCAAAGGAGCTGCTGTGATCATTTTCACCGAGTGAGACAAGTAAAGCTACCTTCTTTTATATTCCTTTCTTGACCACTAAATGCCCCTCAGTTGATTTACCCTGATCCAGCAGAGCTTATAATTCCCACTGGCTCCTAGCATAGGTGACTAAAATTATGCCGTGTGAAAAGCCAGAGGAGCTGCAACCCCTCAGGCCTGTAGAAGAGAGACAGAAATTTGTATTTACTGAGGTCATCTCAGTACAAGAAAGTTTCACTGGTTTCATTTCAATCTGACTGAAACAATTCAAGTTAAACTGATGTGAATGCCTTCATACATCTTTATTTAAGGATGTTAAATGGGGGTTTACTTGATTTCAAACCTAATCCAAATCTAAAAGAAGCGACCAGATGAAATAAGACTGTCCATGTCACATTTTGCATTGGTTTAACTAAGCAGGTTTACCAGTAATCTTAGTGCAACTCCCTCATGTATACAAGGTCTGAAAACACATTCACTCTCTAGCATTACCCTGCTTCATGCCAGGAGAATTTGCAGCTGGAATGGGCTCAGGGGAACCTCAATGCCTAGAAATGAAAGAACTGGGGGGGAATCATAGCTGCTGTGCTCATGGGCCCTCTATGGACATTGCCTAAATTAGGGTAATTAATATAGCGGAATGTATCTGTGCTCCTCAGGAGTTTATAAATGTTACAAAAAGAGGAATGTTTTATATGTCCCCTGATGGGTTTTAAATGTTAATAAATGATGTGCAAGGAGGTATTTTACATCTCTCCATTTAACAGTGAGCTGACAGCTGCAATTATAGGCCAGTCTTTGACCCCAGCAATCCTTCCAGGAACCTGAAGAGTAAATGGAGTAACTTTCTTCCAGAATAACAAAGTGCATCAGGATGCTGGCTCAGCATTTCAACATCCAGACACAGAAGCAAGGTGTGACATTTCTGACATGCTGGGATCCTCTGTTCACTGCCATATGCGCTTGCCAATCACTGTTACCTGCTTACCTTGTCACCAGAAACCCACTGCTACTCTTCCTGTGATAGCAACAGCTCTTCATCTTACAGGTACGGGAAAGTGAATGGAGCAACCAGCCAATCAATTTCTTGCTATGTTGCTCCTCTGCTGTGGACTAGAAAAAGAACTGGACTGTGCCTTGCACATCCAGGCCAGCAGAGGTAGACATGGGTATCTCATGTGTCACTGCATGCTCTGTCACTCTGCTTTTGGCCAAAAGTCTATTACCACTGAATCACTGCAGCACCCTCTCTGGTACCAGGTTTCTGTGCCTGCACACCTATCTTCACCAGCATGGACAGACTAGGAGGGGCATGCCTATCCTTTCAAAAGGTAGCAAAGTGACTGTTTACTAATGCGTGCCCCAGCAGAAAGCCCCACTAGTTTTTCGTAAGCCCTAGCTACTACTCTTTCCTTCTGCTCTGTCCAACCCTCACCAGTAGAATGGAGCCACTTTGAAGTTTAAGGGAGGGTGAAGCAGTATTTTAGTTAGGTTATGTTTCAGGCTGCAACCTTTGCTGCAAAGTAACAACAGAGGGAGAAGAATCCTGTCTCTGTGCCAAGGCCCTAAACCCACTCACAACACTGTATTCCTGCAAGCCTGTATATTTTCACCCCCTCCATTCTCTTATCTGAAAAACAACCTTCGGTCTTGATCCTTAAACCGGCTGCGTTCACTGTTGTTAGTGTGCACATTCATTGGTCCTGTTAACCACCGAGGTACTGCCTAAGGCAGCACACAGCTGTTTTGAGGCACTTTAGTCCGTGCTGTATGCGTTGTTTCACTCCATAGGAATTGCACCCCACTGACGACAAAAGGCAACTCAGACACTGAATGAAACCAAGCAGAACTGTGAGTAACACCTTGCATTTTCACTACATCATCCCAAAGGCAGGAGAATGGGTTTTACAATTCTATTAAAATCCCACAAGGTAGTATTTTTGCCACTGACAATCTCTTGCTTCCTTTTATTTTAGAAGGGCAGAAGCCTACAGCTTAATATATCTGATCTATTAGAAAAACTACATTTTTTATTATTTCCCACCCCATTTTTTTTTTTACATGAAGGGCTGCAAAGTAACTGATTTCTTTCCTCCTCCACCTTCTAGTGTTGGACAAAACTGGTGATAAAAGGGCATGTTCAACTATCAGAATTATAGTTTTCTTTCAATTAGACGTTCCACAACTGCACCTCAGAAAAGCTTAGAAGAAATCTTAGGTGGCAAGAGCAAAGTTTGGTTTCAGATTTTGGACAGAATTAGGTTAACATTTTCACGGCATTCATGCTATATCCAATTACAGACAAACACCATTTGACATCTCTCACTTATATATTCCTTCTGTTTTGCACAAAGATTTCTCAACTGTGTCTTAGGAATGGGTCTTGTTTACTCCTGTTAAAGTCTAGGCCTTTAGTACAGAATTTCTGGGACTGAGTTACAGTTTTTCTTCAACTCCTGTCTGCGTCTGGTTATGCATTTCTTCTGGTTTGCATTAACTCGTATATAAATGGTTGTGATCATCCTTTCATTCTTCAGAACTTTACTGTTATTGATTACGGCTGGGTTTCCAGAGCTTTTGAACAACAGGGACCACATGTTAATATACAGTTTGTCTTAAGCATCATGTTCATCTCATTCTCGATGGCGTATGTCAAACACATTCATATTAAGTCAAATAATATCGGTGTGGCTACTTACAGCCATTATTTACAATGAAGCATGACAGTAGGTTATTATATTTGTCTGTCTGGTTATTATAATTGCCTGTTAATTAAATTTAGCTAATAAAACGGGGGTAGAAGCAGCACTACCATATGGCTAGTCACGTCTCCATGGAACGATGGCTATACGCACTGAAATTTGGCTTGAGAGCTGACAGCCACAAGCCTGTGGTAAAGGACTTCTGACAGGAGACACCAGAGCTCAGGCAGAGCCAGGTACTGGAAGCTGCGGCACTAGGAGGGATGCCTGCCTGACCCTCGTGCCCTCCAAAGCCAAATCCCATGGGTGCTGGAGGTTACCCCCTCACAGAACCCCTCACTCAGCCAAACCTCTGAGAAGCAGCACTCACAGACCCTGATACTTTCATACCTCTTATTCAAGGTGGGGGAAAACAACATTGTGCATACCTCCTTGAAAGAGAGCAAATCCCTGCAGCTAGGAGATAAGGTAATATGATAAGGAAGGCCAACAGCAGTTCAATAGAAAGTGCTAGATCTTCTTAGCCCCCGTTATTGTGCAGTAGAACTGCTGCTCTACTGTCAGCTACAGCCAATATTCAAGACCAACAAACAGAGATGACACATCCCTCTCGGTTGCAATCTATTTTTTATGTTACAGCACCTCAGTGACATTCACAGGATACGCCCTAAAAGTGTCTCACTCCTGTGCAATCAAATTAAAGTCATTCAGCAATGGCTTGTTTGCTGAAATATATAAACATTGTACCTGTCTTCTATCACAAAGAGTAGTATTTTTCTACAGGGAAAAGTTAATTTGCCACCGACTTGACTGATTTGGCATCTCTTCTGTTTATCAATAACCCACAATTGTTTCACTTTACAAAATACAGTAATAATACTTACCACCTTATGGGCTGCTGGGAGGCATAATTCATTAGTTCTTCTGAAGTGCTCAGAGATCCTCCAAAGAATGCAATCTGGAAATAAAATTATCATTAGTACATGTGGGGGATTTACTATATTCATCTCCATTCTCCATTACACAAATGACTGGTTTTGGGGTTTGGAGTTTGCTCTCGCGTATACGTATGTGAGCGAAAACTCACCACATTTTGGTACACCTCAGTGGTACCAGGAATCACATTACTTTTACCAGTGTTTCTGCTTTTATATTCTTTTCTCTGAAACGATGTCTAAGAATTTTGTTTAAAAATAGAAGCCTCACTAGGCAAAGTAACTTTGTGGACCTGTCAAAACCACAAAAATTATACGATCCCATGATATGAAAGACATAACAACTGAGTTTACACATTCACAGAGCAGTATCAGGCAGTGCTAGACACCTGCTGAAGGTGATCTGAACTCTTGCTTGGACACAACTATTTCTTTGCACTGGCTACCAAAAGAACCCACAGCAACTAAGATCCCTAGGCATGTCATTTGGATGCCTAACATTAGGAGGTATGTATGGTCCCCAAATGCAACTGAAATTATAGATTCAAACCTACTTCAAACTAGACAGAGTGCTTTCAAACAGCTGAATGCCTCCACAGAAATGTATTCCCAAACTTTGCTCACCCTTGAAGGTGAGCACATTTCAACTCAGGAGCACTGAGCTGGATTTCCCCATCTGCCACGAGACTCCAGTATGACCCCGATCAAACACCAGATAAGGGATTTTCTAGCATTCAAACCGCAGGTAGGGACCTTGCATCACCTGGAAGCCGCCACTCCTATCTGCAGCTTTGAAAAACTCCTTTTAATCCCTCTCTTGTCCCTGTAAAATGGGAGTAACATTTTTTTTCGCCTTTCCCTGTTTGTTGTCTGCTTAGTCTGGGAATTCTTAGGGACTGTGTCTGTCTCTCCTATCCCGTGTAAACAGGGTGCTTAATACAGTGGGCCACTGATCTTAGCCCCTCTAGGCACTAAGGGAAAACAAACACATCGATGACACCTCAACTGTGGCAACTGTGTATCTATATGCTGCTCACACAGACAGAGAAAAGCAGTCCACTTTCATCCCCCAAATACACAATTTGAAGTGCAGGTCTTTGTTGAACAGGCTTGCAAGCTTAAAAAATGCCCTTCTGGGCCTCCATGTTTCTTGCCTCTCAGTAATTTCAAGACATATAATCACTACAAAGAAATTAGGAGTGGAAGGAGGGGGGGCTAATTAAGCCCTCCTGCTCCACAATTTTTGCCTGAAACTTGACTTGGATCAGGTTTTTAGTCCAAGAACTGCATTCTATTTTTTATTCCATGCTTTATGCATTTCTAGACCTCACCTAGATTAGAAGTGGATGAGCCAAAGCAAACACACATGTGCACATGCACACACAGAGTGCTAGGTGCATTTTTCAGAGGGAGAGAGTCTGCTTTCCCAGTCTTTCTGCATCTGTAAGCAGGAAGGCTTCAAAACCTTGCAAAGAAAGTCTGTTCCCATGAGAATTCCTGCCTCGCTCTCTGCAGATTCAAGAAGAAATCTCTGGCTACTGTGCATGGGAATCCCAGTATTTTGGCATGGTTTTAACATCAGCATCATTAGAAACATTGATTTATTTTAATTGTCACCTTGTACCCTACACTGCCAAATGCAGTCAGAATGTCAATTCTTTATCAATGTGAGCTGTTGACATGGAAACAGATCTGCTGAAATGGAAGCAATAAGAAAAAATGTGTTACTCCTCCAAGTTATACTTAGAAGTGGTAAATCTGTGTGTGCTACAACAGATTTAAATACTCAATAAACTACACAGAAGAGATAAACAACTATTTGGGGTCACAGTCATTTTAGTTGTTTACATCATAGACTGCATTTAGAAAATCTCCAGTGTTACTATGGTAACCGCTTTTGCTTAAATGTAGTTGTGGACACACTTTAGGTATGATCTACATTAACCAAAGATGGAGGAACAAAACTGGGGAGCAACAGCTGAAGGAGCGACTGGCTCCTCCCTATCAGCCCTTCCCATCTGCTGCATGCACTGGTGGGGGTACAGCCGGAGCGCTATGTAGCACAGACACCTTGGCTCGTCCCTGTCTACGGTCTCAGAGAGGACCTGAAGCAGCTGACAGACTGCACCAGGTAGGTTTTAAAGATAACACAGAGACACAGAGCTGCTTACCATGCCCACACAGCTCATAGTGTACCCCAGAGCTGCTTGTTCTCTCCCTCTAGTCACCAGACAGGTGGTGGGAACAGGAGGCAGGCGAGAAGAGGAGCCTGCAAGAGGGGCCAGAGGCCCGCTCTGCACCTCTGGCAGAGTTTGTGGCTTTCCTCTTTGGGATCTCTCCCAGGGAATAGAACAGAGCTGCAGAAACGCTGGCCTGTAGCACAAGCCTTCTGCCAAAATCTGCAACTTGGAACGGACACTGCCTCACGATTAACTTCACACAGCTAAGAAACTGTCCTAAAAGATGCAGCGCAGACCTTTCACTGGCACTACATTTCCACTAGAAAGATTAAATCTCTGTGCTGCTAAAGCTAGTTTCATAGTCATAGGGAACAAGGCCAGAGGGGCCACTGTGATCTGCTGTTCTTAATAGGGATTAAAGGAACCTACGGTCTCCCGCATACCTGCCTCCAACCTGAAAGTGAATGACGGCGAGATGGAGATCACTGAGCAGAAAATGGAGGGAGAGGCTCCTCTGCCCTCTTGCCAGGTGCCAGGGCAAGGGGCAACAGAAGGAACAGACACATTTAAAACAACTTCTATAAACAGGATCATGGAGGCATTTGGAGCCAGAGACTGTTCAAAGCTCGTGGATCCTGGGAATACTGTGAGGCAGTCCAGTTCTGAACTTGCTAGGGCAACCCAGCCCCACCCCCCCCCTCCCCGCTTCAACTGTGATAAGACATCAAGGCATGTGGATTTTTTTCTCTTCTTCCCTTTTCCGCTTTTCACATTTCTGCATCGTTACATTAGGTAATGATACATACCTCCCAAAAGCTTGTGCATCAATTAACAAGGGAAGGAAGGACACACATCATTAATTACACACCGGCCTGTGAAACACGGACATAGGATATGGCATAACCTTCTAAAAATAGCAGGAAGGCCAGCCTTGTTTAGGTCAAGTTCTACTTGAATTCCCATAATAAAGCATCTGATATTAAACAGCGAAGCGGAAGATGCACCACTGTTTAGCCTCAATGGGTGTTCCAGACAGATCTGCTATAACTTAATCCGTGCAGCAAAATACAAAGCCAAGGAATGTAAGTTTATGCAAGCATGAGACAAAATAGTGCTTTAAACTTATACAGCATTTATCAACCCAAAGGATCCCAAACTACTCTACAAACCATATACTAACTTAAATGCTTCCATCTGTATTGTTATCTTACTCCATCTGTATTGTCATCTTAGCGTTTGTGTTTTGGTGAGATTCAGGAGGTGTTGGGTTAGATACTGGGCCAAACTGCTTATATAGCTACATGCAGTCAGAGATGAGGAGACAGGCTGCTGGCTGTCATAGTTGTTCACAGACATGGTTATATTGAGGAAATTCTGCTTTTCTCAAATAGGGATGAGGGAATAGAACTGGATGAGAAAAGGACCTGCACTTCATGTCTCTAGATACAACTGCTCCACATCAGCCTTGGCTAGTGAGTGGGATAGCAGAGTATTTCTAGATCATTAAGGCATGGATATTGGAAGCATACATACTTCTGGAACAAGAGACTGCCTCTGTCTGAATCTGCTTGTAGGCTAAGCGGAATAGCCTGGTGAAGGAGGCAGAACAGCATCTTGCTTATACCCAATTTTCAAATAGGGAATAGTAATTTGTAGATCACACAAGAATGTTACAGAAAAGAAGAAGAAAAAAAACCCCAGCTGTCCCCAGCATGAATCAAAAGCCTTTTTCTCACACACACACACACAAAAAAAACACCCCACCTTCTTCCTCCTCTAGAGTGGACTGTAGCTGCCAGAAAAATATATTGCAGAGGGACAAAGAAAAAAAATACAGTGGAATTATTAGTGCTAACTCATACTCTTTTGAAACACACCCCATGGGCAACTTGCTTTCCAGTTAGAACATACAAGATTGTCATTTTTGAAGCCTCATCTGAAAACATAAATTATGATCTTATCCTATACTGACGGCAATAAAGGCAGCAATCTTTTATCTGTGCCTCTATCTCCAACGTTAGAAACTAAAGGTACTGTTTTCTAATGTCCCTAATACATCTGAGGAGCAGATGATCCCCTGAAAGCCACAGTCTTTTGATCCTATATAAATTGGATGCTATTGAGAATGTCACCCAGAATTCTCATGTCAGTCCTAGGAAAACATAATCTAAAACAGAGGATAATTTTGATTTTCCTCCTGACTCAGCAAATGAGGAGATAATTACATATGGAAAATGAGTGTTCTTGAGGGTAAATATACCTGCTGTAATCCTACTGCCAACTGAATTAAGGTTTGGCTGCCGCAGTAAAGTGTACGTTAACTCGGCATCTGGAGGAAAGCTAAGACCTGTCAGATTTCAGAAGTCACTGGTGGTCCTTCCTATGTTATAATTCAGTATTTTAGAGCATAGAAACCAACGGATAGAGGAAAGAGGAGAGAAATAGAAGAGAGAGAGGAAAGAAGGAAAAGTATTTCTTGTCTCTGCCTGTGGTTATAAGCAACAGCAATAAAAGAATCCAGCAACACCACAAGAAACTGAAGCGGGTGGATTGCCTATTCTTTTCTCCGCATCAAATCCAAATGATTCCTCTTACTAACTGGTAACATGAAGCGGCTTATTTTTTCAAGTGCTCTTCAGCCTAACCATGACTTCCACCTCTGGAACTGGAAGAATCCCATATGTCAAGTAAGCAAAGACAGGTTATCCTTCTGCAGCGATAGCTCAATGCTGATTGAAAGTCTCATTTGTCAGCGGAAAGAATTGTTGGTTTTCTTTTCAAATTAACCCAGAAGAAGAAAAAGATATTTGCCCAGACCTAGGTGCTTTTTCATTCCTCGAGCAACTGCTAGTTTGAGAGAATTTTAAATGGTTGGCCTTTATGAAATGAATTGGTAATCACAGCCCTGTGCCTCACACACTGTAGACTGAAAGATTCAGGGGACTGGTAATAGGATAAAGCCTTTCACCTCGCAGGCTGAGGTTCAAATTCAGAATAATTCTTAACTTCATAAACACCATCACTACATGATGGGCATTTGATTGTTATCATGCAGTGAATCAGGTATTTTTCCTAGTAGAAAAGTATTCATGCCACAGACAATATACTAATTATTGTCAGTAATTAGCAGCAGTCTTGGCAGTGGCAGTAGCGGGACCTGTAGAAAATTACCCCTAAGTTCATCCCTTGGAGGTTGTCATTTCAAGGCGAGGGGTCAAGCCCTTCAGACAGTCATTGCAGCGATTCTTGTAGCTCTTTCCCACCCTGGGTATGTTTTGCAGGTAAGCCGAGTTCAGCCTCCAGAGCTGTCAATCCACCACTTTTATTACCGCTAAATTACTTTTGTTTCAAATGCTGGAGGCAACTCTGAATGCCAGGTCTAATTAGATTGTAATTGTTGAAGATCTGAGCAACTGTGGCAGATCTGGGTGGAGACTTTGGTGGCTTATAATATTTGTGCAAATAGGTTTCACAAGGACAAAACCTACAGCTGCTTATAACAGTGGGCATTTTCTTAGAAACTTTATATTACTAACCACCTAAGCCAGACAGGAAAAACTTTGAATTTCTACATGCAAACTGAGTGATATGCAAAAGCCGTCTGTCTAAGCAGACAGCTTCATGGGTCAGGCAGTCTTCATGAGCCCAAGATGTTTTGGTGCAAACAGAAGAAGGTGAGTTTAATTAGGAACAAATATTTTTGTACAAACAGAACAAGGTACACTGACCTAAGCAAGAACCAATAGCAAGTAAGAGATATATATGTCACCATGTTTTCAGAACAATAAAAAAACCCACAAACTAAAAAGAAAATAAATTTCAAATATATATAGGAGTAAATCCTACCATTTAGCACTAGAAGCCTTATCTTTCCCTAGGGGGAAAATACTTACGAACAGTCCAGGAACTCCACGCCCTGTTGCTGTATACCATTTTTCCTCTGCCTTCTTTCGGGAAAGCATAGATGCCTCAACACTTCAACCCCCTCTAAGATAACACAGTCCCAGAGATCTGCAGGGAAATCCTGAAGATCTGAGAGTGAACATTTAAAGGCCAGGGAGTGTCTGCTAGGAGATCCCGTGCTTCCACCTTATCTCCTGAGGTCTACCTGTCATAATGACAGCATTACCTCTTTGTACAGCTCCAGGGAGAGCGCTGCAAATATTGGATTATCTGGTTCAACGGCCAAACAAAAAACATTCATGGGCAGAAAAAATTTCAGTTGAATCTACTTGAAATAAAAGCTAAGGGGGGTGGTGTGGCTAAGGATAAAAAAAAAAAACAAAGGAGGAAATGTTTGCCTTTAAAGTAGTAAATCCTCTGTTCTCTATTTTTGACCTGAAATTATTTAAACAAAAATCAAATAATTTTTTTAAACCTTTCCTTTTCTCCCTTTCTTTGATTTTGTTTCTTTTGTTTGTTTGTTTGGTTGTTTTTTTTGTAATAAACCTTCACCAAATTTTGTGTCACACCAAAGCAGTCTGGTCTCCCTGGAAAATTTGTTTTCTTCAGCAAACCTACTACTTAAAAACACTTCGCTGAGTTCTAGCTCTAGGAAGAACTGTACAGTCTGAACTAGAAAGATCCAGTAACCAGATTTTTGTTTAAGAAGAAAGAACCAAGTTTTCAAGTAAGAAAACTGATCTACTCAATCACTATGGATCAAAAATGTGATTGCTGAATTTTTTCCCATGAGGGGAGAAGAGGACCAAATACCATCCTTTGAAGGACAGAGTAGCAGCCTCACTTACTCCCCGTAAGTACTGACTCCTTTGTTTTTTTTCTCCTGTAAGTAAAACCACAGCCACAGTTCTTCGCTCAGAAGCTGATTTTTTTTTTTTTTTGTTCCTGCTGCAGCGCCTATGTGAAATGAAAGGTACAGATGGATTCCACTGATGGCAGTAAAGTCCATGAGATACCACCAGCACGCTCCCACAAGCTTGTGTAGCTTGTTACTTACATGCGTGGCTGGCAGTGAGGACGCTTGGAAACCACTCTGGTTATCGGTTATCCTACAGCTAGCTCTATGAGGACTGGTTGTGTTGGGTAGCTGGCTCCTTACTTCCACAGAACGAGCTGAATTGCATTCAGGAGCTTCTGCAGCCGAACTGACTTTGGTAAATATGAAGAGATACCCTCTAATACATAAATACATACACCAAAATTAGAAAGAAATTTGCTCAGAAGGACAAAAAGGAAAAAATTCAGAAGTGTGTAGAACTGCCACTGGTAAATATGAGCAATACCATTTACTAGAGGTAACAGATACGTAAGTGTATATATACCAAAACTGTAACAAAATTTGCTCAGAATGACAAAAGTGGGAAAGATTCAGAAGTCTCCAGGTCAGTCCCAAATCATAAGGTCCAGTCCCCCAAACTTTATGTAAGTCACTGTTGAAGACAGTAGGAGACAGGTAAATGCTTGTTTAAACCTCTTTCCTCCAGACCCATGTTATATGCAGAACAAGGCACTGGCCAATAGTTATGCTATATTCTACCAACTAGTATCCACAAAAGAGTTCCCTGCCTTGGATCACAAGGCCACAATGCAAATCGTTGTTTATTAACCCATCTTCACAGACCTTACCTAGATAGCCAAGGCTTTAAGGGACAAATTATTAAAGCTACAGAAAGACACAATTACTGAACACAGAAACCAGTGCAGCACTCACATGTGCGTTGGAGTATGAGCTCATACTCCTCAGCAGAAATACTACAGATGATGTACCATTCCCAGGATGACGCTCAGCTTGTTCAGCATTTGCAAGTGCAAACACTCAAAAGAAGACTAAAACACGTTTCACACTGCAGTGACCAACTGCAGGTAATACTCAGCTCCAAACTGAAAAGGCTATAGGGCATGGGCAAACTAAACACCCTAGAAGCACAACTAGAAGAGACAGCAAGCTCTTTTAAAGTTTACCGGCAGCTTTGCACAGGAGGGGAATGGCTAAAAAGTGAAGCTGTGAAGAGGAACCTGACAGCCACCATGAAGAAGCTGGAAAACACAATGACAAAGCAGAACCAGGACTTCAAACAGCCACAGAATGAAAAAGAAGAAATTCAAAAAGAACTCCAGAAGGTAAAGGTGGGGGCTGGGGGGAGGAAACAAAAACCTGATGGATTTTGAAAAGAGAATAGCTGAAAAGGTATTAAAATGTGCAGGGGCTGGGAGCACAAGCAAAGATCCAATAGTAAACACACAAAAAGGGAAAACAGAATTCTTGTTGGGGAATGCGGGATGTTCTTTGACAGTGTAACAGCAAAGATAAATAAATACATCCTTGCTTTCCATTCTAGGTGACTGAGAGATACCAGAGAAGAAAGCACGCAGGTGTTACATGGGGAAGAAAGTCAATGTGAAGAAACAGAAAAGCTATTTAAATACAGAAAATACTTAGGAACTCCTGCAAAGCAAACCTCTTTAAAGCGTAAGATAAGCAGTCTTTTCTAGGTGGCCACAAGAAGAAAACCAGAAGCATTTGAGAATGGAGTATTCTTAGAGGCCAGGTTTACCTCAAGTCCAAATGCAGAAACAACAGAGGAGCAGACTAGGTAAAGAGTTTCTCCTCATGCTTGTTCTGGGCTCATGTAAAGGTCAGAGAAGCATTGTCCCAGTTCAGTACACACCTATTTTCTGGGATCAGGGAGCATGTTAAAGTGAAAGGATAGGAGACACCTTCATCAATCCCGCTAATACACAACAATATCTGGTGCAGTAGAGCTGCCCAGTCCTTTCGAAAATGGCACTACTACCTGTTGCAAATGACTGAAAGAGCCCTTTACCTGTTACACTACAGCACTAGCAATCAGCAGGAGGTGTAATGTATAGCACCAGTGCTTACAGGACCCACCTAGGGATATAAATCTGCCCCGAGAGAACAACGCTGCAGAAGAATACATCCAGTAATCTTGCTTTAATAGCTTATGGCACACATGAGGAGACATGCAAAGGTAAAGCCAATCCACATCTGTAACATGTCTGGCAGTGTATCCAGTATCGTAATTCTGCGTGTTAAGAATCAGATTGCAGGGACTCTGCCTCTAAGACATCATTAAAGCCTGTACATACATTCATGCCTCACACAGGCTTCAGGGGATCTCACTGCCTTCTCAGCCATGTTCAGCTAGCGACCAGCACTTGCAAGAGGGAGAACATCTGCTTCTCAGAAACCGTGCTTATTATGGCTGAAAGTAAGGTGCCTGTCTTAGTCACCGCTACTTCATTATTTTTATTTCTCCACCAGCCAGCTCTATCTGTTCACAGACACGCACAATGGTTTTGTGCTGCATTACTCTTCCTTCAGCAGAGTTAACTCTAGATTTACATCTGTTTAAAATGAGGGTGGAAAGAACCTTAGAGTCCAAACCTTTAAGACTGAGCTTGAACAATTCATATTTCCACTTCTAGCAAACCTGCAGAAACATGCAGGCCCTAGCAAGACTAATTTGTGTGCTCACATGGAGAGGTAAAAATTAGTGTCTACACAAATACAGAGACAGGTAGTGCTTATCTGGTAACACCAGCCTGGAACAGCAGGACTAGGAGCCAGTAGCCCCTGGTATCTCTGTCCTGTCCCCCCAAACACATGCAGACATTGCATTGGCCCCGGCACACGAGCTGGGCAAGGTCCAGGGGCCCCGCACAGCCCAGGAGCAAAATCCATGTACACCCTTTGCTCAGGGCATGCATAGAGCAAAAAATCTCTACCTCGCAGACGGGCCCCCAGACGGGTGCAATGGGAGGGAAGAGCGGGCACTTGGCAGCTTCTCCTACAGTTCAGCGGCCATGCTGAACTCTGCAACTCCTCACCTATGCCAGAGTTCCGATGCAACCTGAAAAGTCACTTATTACTGGAAGTACTGGTACCTATGCAAACATGTGTTTAGGGCCTGACTGAGCTGCTCAGTACTTTTCCCTCAAATACCGCCCAGCCACAGACAGTCTCTCCAGCAAAATACTGACTTGAAAACAGCATAGGAGCACAACTAGCCTGTGAGGCACCGAGCAGGGTATGACCAGCCTTCAGTTTATTTAAGGCTCCTGTGGTGGCCCAAGTCCAGCCACTGGTCACCCCTGGGTGCCATGGCCCCCCGCAGGGGACAAGGACACCGCTTCCAGGTAGGGCAGCGCCATGGTGGGTGAGGTGCTCCCAGCTCTCCCCTCTGGGAGAAGCGGCCGGGCCGGGCCGGGCCGGGCCGGGCGCGGGAGGGAAACGTGGGGGAGGCAAGGCAGGTAGGCCAAGGCCTGGCCGGGCTTTGTCAGGGGGGCCAGGAGCTCCCTGCCTGGCAGCTCCGCCATCTCCTGCCTGTACGGGAGCAACACCCACGCTACATGCGCCAATTAAAGAGATAAAGGAACTTTTAACGCTTAATTGTTAACACCCGGGAGCGGCGGGTGTCTTCCCCGCACCTTTCTGCTTCGTCACGCCGCCGGGGAGCCCGCCCGCTACAGCCGCCGGCCGCGGCAGCGCCGCCGTCCCAGGGGACAACATGGCCGCCAGGCCCCCCGCGGCGGGGAGGCGGGGAGGTGGCGCGCCGCAGCGCGGCGCGACCCGCCCG
>VYZW01010799.1:45707-59790 GCA_013401315.1 Balaeniceps rex | reverse complement strand
TCAACAAATTCTGACAGCCAGTTAGTAATAGGCCACCAGAGATCCAGCCAGAATCACAGGTAGCTGCCCCATTGCTGAAATGGAGAAATAAATTCCTGAATGCCAGTTTTTCAGCACTGGGTTTCATGTTGCAGAAGGTTATCTTTTCTTATCCATTAAATTGGGTATTCTGTATACTGGGCTGAACGAGGAAGACAACAGTCAGTCAGGACTACCAAGGACTTGCCTGGATAGTTCATAAGACAAGAAAATGACAGACATGCTTCAAATTCTCAGTTAAATGGAATAGTTTTATCTATAACAACTACATGCTTGGCAAAGAATTATCTGCAGGTTGGGATATCCCAGCATTTGAATTTAGGCCAGATTTTTGCTTCTGTCTAGGCGTATGGTTGAAGTGGCACAGAAATGGAAATCAGAGTTAGACTTGCATATCACAGAGCACACTGTGTCAGAATTTGTTGAGATATCTCACAGTCTAATATACCTCATTCTTAATTGAAAAAGAAATTTAAACTGCCAATATTACACTATCCCCGAATTTTTACTATGAAGATGAGATGCAATCATTACCACAATACACAAACATCTCAATATTGATCCACTGCTTAGTAATCAAACACAAATAACAATGACACAACCTAGTTAAAATATTGCACAACCCAATCTCAACAAAATATGAAGTACACAGTAGCTCATTTCCCACTATGTCTAATTAAACAAACATAGCTCCAATGCTGTACTTCTCCCTGCACAGATTTTTTTAACATATATACTTCAGGCCATAAACCCAGTTATTCTCTTCAGATCCTTTTCTTTATAATCTGTGTAAAATCAGTATTACAGGATTGTTTCACAAACCAAGTATGGACCAGACACCAACCAGAAATACAAAAACCTCTTTTTAAAATCACTATTTGAACTTTGAACTCCCAGGCTGAAAAATAGCTTTGCCCAAGCTATGGCACTGCATACATTACTTGTTAATATTGTGTGTCCCCCCCCAAAAAAGTCAATATTTTACTTTCTTTGAAGGGAGAAGACCTGTTGGTTCTGTCCCTCAGTTCAGAACAAAGGTTTTCTAAGCTTTAATCCATGCTTATAAAGAAATCAGCTATTTAAGAAGTCAGAACGTGCTCAGTGACATTCTTTCACAGACCAGATTTTGCGTTTAATCTGCAATGAATCTTGAATATAAGGCTTCTAGTGTTCTATTTTTACCAAGTTTATCCTTCTGATATGAAATATACTTTCACACTTTCAGAGATTAAAGTTCCAATGTTTATATTAGCAGAAGTGTTTAGGGTAAAACTAGTTTTAAAAACACCAAGCTGTGAATCTATCACATTTAGACTCTTTATACTGCTAATAAAATAAAAAGATAGCAAACATACACTGTATTATTCCAACAGCTAAGAAAATAATTCTTACTCTTAATAACATACAAAATTATTTCTATTAAAAACATTGGTCGGATTGCATCATCCTTCTCAAGAAAACATACAAAACCTTAATTTATGCTTACAAATATACATATGAATGGTCCATTGTCATTTAAGTCAATAGTGCAAATCATATGCTTAAAATTAAACGCATGCATAAAAGTTTTCATGACATTCCTTACACAAGTTTAAAAATGTTATATAATTATCACTCCATATGCCCATCCTAGGCAAAAACTGACACCAGTCTAATCACTTCTCAAATACATTTAAGCAGAATCACGTTGTTCTACAGTGAAATGCAAACTCTAGACCAAATTTTTCCTGGCTTTATAGGTGCAGATGCATTTACAGGTTCATTCTCTCAACGGCTTTTCCTATCTGCTCATTAATCCAAAGAAAGGTTATCTAAAACCTGTCTCCCCTAAAACTTAGTAGATGGACCAATTCAGGAAGCTACCTGCAACTGGACCACAAGCTGAAGTCATAGTGCACAGCATAAAGAAAAGACAGTGTCATATTTTCTTTTGCTTTCCAATTTGTTCTTCATTTGTACAGTTTCTGCACATATTTCTTTTCTCATGACCGTTTCATTTCCCAGGAATTTCTCTGCCTCATCATCCATTAATCACTTTTCCTTCTACCCTTCCTTCTTATTCAGCACAAAGCAAATCTCGAGGAGGAAACTGTCACTGTCAAAACTTTTAACCAAACTTCAAAGAAAACCAAATGAAACAGCCATGAACAACTTATTGCTTTTAGGGTACTTCAGCTAGATTGGTTCCTCCATCAACGAGCTTTACCAGCAGAAGAAAAGGGATGTTTTAATCCAGTATCCTCACATCCTTTTGTTTAGACCATCCTTCTACTCGCAGTACTTCTCATAAAACTTAAATGCTTTTTCATTCAGGGCTAAGCTGTGTCAGTGAAAGTTGAATTTGGCTCTAGCAGGCATAAAAAGAGAAGCACAACACATCAACTTGACTACGCTATGCCTCCCACATTCATTATTCTTCACTGAAGTAGCCAAAGACAGGCAACAGAAAGAGACAAGAAAGAACATGATGTTGAAATGTTTGTGCTAAAATACTTGCAGCCCAAAATAATTGTATTTACTGCTGATATCAAACTCCATCAATATTTAGACACCGCAGGTGCNAAGACAAACTAGTATGGGGAGCAAACTTCTTTAAGAATCTTAAGATTTAAATGTTATCTCTGACTTTGAATACCTCTCTCAGCAAAGAGCACCACGGTGCTAGCTAGGATTTCCAGAGATTTATATGCCAGTGTTCTTGAAAAGCTCTTAGGATCAATGCAGTAATGTATGCCTGAAATAACTGATCTCTTTACAAGTGCTGCTCTCTGGATAGCGTCTTCTGTCTCTCAAGGGAACGTGCAATCTGATGAGCAACATTACTTAGAATATGCAAAAGAGATGCCAAGAGTTTACCAAAGACATTCATGTCTGAAAGTTACCTCCACCAAGTTACAGCAGGATGCAGAATGCATATGCTGACAAAATGCAAATAAAAAAAGCTCAGTTCATTTGAAAACTGACAAAGTATACGTACGGAGCACGTTAGTATGTAGTATCTTTGTTATTATTATTTATTTCAAAAAAGTTATAATGTCAGAAGCAATTCTGTAAGACAGTCTTCTGCAACGATATCTCTAATAAAGGGACCTAAACATAATGCAGACGTTATGCATTTCTACTGGCTTTTGAAAATATAACAGGGACCGAGAACTTTACTCAATAAGACTACCCCAACAACTCAAAGAACTGTTCTGTGTAGGTAAATGGATGGGGTGGGGGGAGCAGAACCATATTTTAGGCATTAGTTTCATATAGCTTTTAAGCATGTATTTAATTCAATGACTCTGGTGATTTGAATGGTATTTAGCCTTCAATAAAAACTAATTTTAAAGTATACTTGTATATAAAGATCATGTAAATACTTCTATCGGACTTCCAACAGCAAGTAAAACCACCAGTATACTCAAAAGGTTCTCAAAGCTAAATTACTTAACCTTTTAGGAGTCTACACGAGACAGCTATGTTTAAAGATCTGGACCTGTCAGGACTATTCTGCAAGCACACATTACACTTCACTGCAACATATACCACTGAACGGTAAGAACTCAAACAGTCCCACTTGGAAGAAGTATTCTTATCCTCTTTTGCATTATTTAATTGATATTCTTGACGTTTCCCGCTCTGACTGTATTCATTTTCAGAGTTACAGGGTGCTTATTTTTTTCATTTTTCTTTAATGACTTCAGTCAACACCACACAGAACAATTTAGGAGTATCATGAAGCAATTTTTTTTGCTAGACGGAACAGAGTGACGATACGTGTTCCAAAACATGTCAAAGTTACCTAAGCAAGAAAGGTGTGGTCTGCTTCAGCTAGTTACAACATTTAGAATTTCAGAGCCAAGGCAGCTGCAATGCTAGTAGCACAACCAGCATTCCTACTTTTTGAAAAGTGCTTAGCTCTGCCAAGCTACAATGTGGCGTATAGAGTTGCCATCCTGTTTAATGTTTGAGTCCAACTATTCTCAGGTGTCCAAATCTAGAAATATTTAATAATCCACAGCTTAGTTTTATTCTAAATAATATCTGCATAACCAATCTCCAGTAATTAAACTATACAAGAAACATAAAGGACAGAAATGTAATTATTGTAAAAAATGACACTAAAAACATCACACAGTTACACTGAAAACCATTGAGTATTTTATACAGACATATAATGGGTCTCCAGAGGAAATGTTCACCCACTCGAATACACAGTCTGTAAGCAAGCATTTAGTTTTCTTAAGGGCTGCTGCTGCCACAATTCACAAAAGTATCTGCTATAAGCCACAGGAATAATAAAATCACTTTGAAATTCTACATAAAACTGCAATTGGTTTATGCCTTTTAAAAGAGCAACTCATATTCAATGCAGCTAAGCAATGAGCACCACTCCAGTTAAGAGTTGAGAATACCCACGACTTTGCAGATCTGAATCTAAGCTTTATAAGCAACTGTCTGCTTTTCCTCACTTAGTTATTTCTTTTAAAACTGCAGAGTACAGTAGGGTGGGTCACGTTAACCAAAAATCCAGAGGCGTTTTGTTGTTCAGGTAGAACTGAAGGACTGCTTAAAAAAAAAACAAGGAAAAAAAAGTGGAGGTTCAATCAGCCGACCTTATCTTTCAAATCACAAACAGAGCAATCACTTTAGATCTTCAGGACTTCAGCAACAAAGAAAGTTCTAAACATTGCATGCATTACAATAGCATTCATAATGCAACTTGATGAAGTGAGCTACAGCTTCCGCTCTCTTTTTATTTAATGTTTAACTATTAAAAGTCATGACACAAACCTGGGTCCACGTGCCTAGAGTTTCTTCTAATTCCATTCGTTCGTTTCTGCATAGCAAACATACAAATCAAGGATATGAATAAACATGTTTTGATGTAGGCACATTGCACTCCTGTCATCCCCACAATCTACTAGGCAAAGCTGGTTTTCTTAAGTTATTTCCCCCAACCACCACCACAATTGTCTTGTAGAAAGATCATACTTTGAAAAATATTCTTAGTAATGTAGACAGTTTTTTCATATATCCCATTTTTTCTGACACTAGGCTCAAAAGATTCTTAGTCCATAGGTTTATTCATACATCAACATCTTTTGATACCAACAAAAAATTTATTTTTTAATCATTTATTAATAGGATAGTGGAAAAATATGCAGTTTGGCATTATCTGCCCCAGAGAATTTCCACAAACACAAAAGCATCAAAGCTGCTTGCGTTCCTTTAATAAGGTAGAAACTTTCACTTCACTATTCCTATTTTGTACTTAAGGTAGCTAAAATTTCCTATGCAATTCTTAATTTCCTTATTTTCTGGGCAAGTACTTAAACATATTTAGTAACTTGCCTCCCTCCTCCTTTTAAATGTGGATGAACCAGAGCTGTGTGAAATCAGAAACTCTCTGAAAAGACTGAGACTTTTTTTACGTATTTTATACTCCAAGACCCTTAATAAGGAACCCTGAAAATTTCGATGTTAAATAATGCATATCTGTGAACTACTGATCTGCTTTTGCAAACTTGTTTTAACTGGTAGCTTGCATGAAGGTTAATGCATTTATTTTTTAATCAAGCCAAGCAGAGAAAAGCATGTTGCATAACAAAGGGAACAATTAGGTTGCTCCAATTTACTTGCAGTTGATAGAAGCTGATGCAGGACACACACCAAGGCAAGCCAGAAAGCAGTAACCTGAGGCACAATCAAATTACTAAGCCCTGCAGCAAGCTGGCAAAATGAAAAGCTTGGTTTAAAAAAGAGCTTTCAAACTCTTGAGTCTTTGGACATACTCTCTCTGTACCCCACAACTCTCATTAAGGAAAGGATGCAAGTTTTGTTTCATCTGCAGTGGAAAGAAAGAAAATTTAAAACTAGTGCTACAATGAAGGTAATATCACTGAATAAGAACAAAAGGCTCAATTATATCCTCGTTAGTTTTTTTTTTTTAAATGGAGGCTGTATCGCTGATAAGGACTGATGCAGAGTCATGAGTAACTGCAGATTTGCACAAGAGAGGGAAAGGGCAGAAGTGGGAAACAGAAGCACGAAGGAATATACAGAAATGTTTAACTGAAATGAAAAAAAAATACAATAATTCTGTGACAACATAAGTTATATACACCAAAGGACCGGATGGGAAACAATTTTAAGGAAATAATTCTTGAGCTGTATGAAAACGTGCTGAATACTCTTAAATATATTGCAGTACCAGTAGATTTTATTACATTACTGGTATGAAATCTAAATCCATGTTTTCCAAAATGACAGATCCTCATCTGTGCTCAAGTTTCCTTCTGCACAGAGAGAATTAAAGCAGGCACCTAAACAAGAGTTTTGGTAAAAATGAAAGCAATCCTGACGTTTTGGATCAATAGTCAATAGCAAATCAATAGCTCCAGAAAGGTAGCCATTTTTTCCTCACACAAAAAATTTACGAATCAAGCTAGGGGGTGAGAAGCTGAGGAGCAGGAGCAATTAGATACAACCAGTATGCATATTTTCTTCATCCAGCCACAGTACGTTCACCACAGTTAGCTTTACTGAGTCTGGCAACCTCGTCCGCAAGCCCCAGCAAGCGATCTGTTTATGGCTCCCCAGCACTGCCTGTCAGCTGCAGCAATGGGAGACTGTTAAGCAAACAGACCATGCTGTAGTTTCCCTATTTTAGAGTGTCTTTACTTAGCGGGTATTCCTAGGCAGAGACATGAAAAGCTGGGCAGCACATAGCAGGAGGCACAGCTGAGGCAGCAGCGAGGAGAGCGGGCAGGCAGCACCTTGGGCACGGGCACGGTCTGTGGTAGTGCAGCCCACGCAGCCCTCTCCTCACCCGGAGCTCCCCCCGAGCCACCTCGCCCTTCCCCTGCCAGGCCCCAGGAAGCCAGTGCCTGCTGCTGCGGCCTGCGCCCGCCCGAGGCCCACAGCCAAAGAGCTCACCAGAGGGTGCCGGGGCGCCCCTCACCTGGCCCCGGCTGCCGTCTGGGGTCACAGCGACGCCAAAACGGCTCAAACATCAGAGAGCACGGACACGGTCAGCCCTGCGCACGACTACCCCCTGCACCAGTCACGTCAGCAATAACATCCTTCCGATTCCGTTACCCATTTTAGCGATAGCACCAACACATACACGCTCATGGAGAGAAGTAACATAGATGCTCAGACGTTGTTTATAACCAGCATGTCATTTAAGCAGCGAAATTACCATAAACTTCTGATCTAAAATAGATGCTTTAAACTATTATGCTCCACGTGTAAAGTGCTGCCTCTCTCTTGCCAGAGCTGACTGGCAGACGGAACCCGACTGCCTTCTGTACCTCAGTGGAAAGGCACCAGCAGCGGGCGAGAAAATAACCCAGGGCAGCCTGCAGCCTTCTTGGGCTGACAGCAAGGTGCACTACATGCACCACAGTAGCTCCTCTGTACAGGGCCAATTTTACTGTTCTCCCCAGATTATATAAACTCCATAACCACCGGATAGCTCCGCAACTAAAGTCTTTTTACATGAAGAGGCAAACGCTGCCCTGCTGATCCTTCATCGCCCAGCAGCCTGATGTGGCAGAGATTGGTACACTAGCATGTTACTAGAGCAGGGCTCGCTAGCATTAAAAAAAATAAAAGATTACTTTTAACTCTACTGCCAGATTTGGTCTAGGAACAGTAAGCATCTAGACATCAGTTGTGAAGCAATGTATGTTTTTCACCTGTAACTTGAAAAACACATCTCCGCCCCTTCCAGTGCTCTGGCATTAAGGGCATATCAACTGAAAATTGACTCCCGCTTTGAACAGAATACATCTATACTTACTTATGAATACCTTGTTTCTTAGACAACTTCTATTTTCCACCACTCTAAAGAAATCTGTTAAACTCAGAAGAAAAACATACCTGCTCCAACAGCACATGCACAAAGTAAATAAGGAGCTCTTATGTCACCAACAAAACAAACATCACACGCAAAGGAAAATGAATCCTTACCTCATGTTTCAGGTTCCCGTGTTCTGAAACGTAAGTAAAAATTGGCATTATTGGCGATTGTAAATTGTACGCTTTTTTATAGCGATGTCAGTCTGTGCTGTGTTGCATTACAGAACACACTGCTGCCTTCTTTCGCTACCTGAAACCTGCAGCCGTCCCGGCAGCCTGGGGCTGCGCCAGGTCCTGTTGTGCAAACCCTGCTGCGCTCTCCTCCCCGCTCATTGGTCCTGCCGGCAGCGCCGAGCCGCCCAGGAAAGGCTCCTGGTGCCAGGTATGCTGCACTTCCCAACAGCGGCACGGCAGTCTGGCCCACTGCACTTCGTAAACTTCCAGAACATTTCAAAATACTTCATAAATATTGACTCGTTGGGAATTCAAAAGCTACAGTTCTTCGTTGCCAGTCAAGCTCACACCTTTTCTTGTCTCTGTCTTTTCATAGCATGCCAACATACATCAAGATAAGATGTATACCTTTAGCTTCAAAATTTTCTGTATTTCGTGTCTTTAAGTTCAATTCAGCATTGCTTAAGTATACCACAAACTCTGAAGCCACTGGTGTTTTATTTGCCTCTTTTGCTACGAATTTTCTAGTACTATTTAAAAATGAGGGGAAAAAAAAAAAATTAAAGTCCTGTGGGTGATCAGGACTGCATCAAGACAGTAACACTTCTGCACACACACACCACCACACATCACAAACGACACAAAAAGGGGTATTTTTTTACATTTTTCTTTGAATGTCTGATTTGATAACAGGTATTTGGGTGTACTCTAGATTTTGGTTCAGTGCCTTATCAAAGCACACACAGCTGTATTTACCTGTGTGCACTCTCTAGGACTGCACACGCTGTTGAGGCAAAGCACAAACTGCACATGCCTGGTCTGTACTTCATCACATTTGAAAACTTTTACTGTAATATCTGCAAACAGTAAGCCATATTCACAGCAAGTCAGCTAAAAAGCTTTAACTGCAAGTAGATTTTGTCTGCTAAAAAAAAAAATACATTAAATAGAAAAGTGTGGGAAAAACACCTTTGGCTTTCTATCATTTTATGCAAAGATGATAAGGCATGCCGAGACCAAGCACGCCAGCTGAGGACTCTGGGCCGGGCTGGGGAGGCACAGCCTGTTCACCACTGGCAGACCTCTCTTCTCACGTACGCTTTCAGTCACCGTTTCCCCTCTCATACAGTGCGCCAAAGACGCATCATCTTGTCATCCACCGAAAACACTTTTATGATTATAAGCTTCCCAAAAGTATTAGTTTGCATTTGTATAGTGAGCAAAGAGAAGAAAAATAAGCCCACCCCAAAGGAGGAGATGCAGGTAGACTACTGAGGTTTTCTAAGGAGCCCGAGGGAATTCGCTTCCTAAGCGCTGCTGAAATTCAATATAATTTGTATTTACTTCTGCAATTTGATATACCTTTCAGAATTTTTTCCAAAATCTGAATAAAATCACCTTTTTTGAATGTTTCATCTCAGCATATAGATGACTTCAAATGAAGGGAAGTCATTTTGGAAGTACTTGCAGGGGTGCCCAAAACATCAGATCCAGACTTAGGGGGTTTGAGGGGGATGGGGGTGTTTGGTTTTTTTTAAGTGGCCTATATTTAGTTCTGCAGATCTCTTATCAAAAAAAATGAAATGGAAACTTCATTCCAATGGGAATGAATGAATCTGATTTTTAATGGTTGCTGCTGAGTATTATTCCTACCTCTAGGAAATATCCCAAACCCACCTAGATGAATGAGTTCCATTTGGTGATTACAGCATCCCAACACTCTTCATAATAAATGCGAAACTCATTGATCAATTTTCAATAATTGGATTCAAGAAATCACTACACAGGAAGGTAATAAATACTCTTGATAATTAGCATAAAATAAATTTCATAAAAAGGGGGGTGAGGGGATTGGATTAAAAAGAAAGCCCAAAACTTTGCCAACACTGATGGACCGAAATGGCATTTGGGACTTCACTATTAACACTTCAGGAAAAGAAAAATATCCACTGTCTGTATTTCCACATAAAAGCCTATTCAAAAAATAAGACTTACGCTTGTCTTATTTCATTACAGTTCAAATATTCCTGTATTTCAGAATAATCCGTATTGAATCCTCATGAGACCTTTTTTCCAAATGTTACAAGAGAAAAAAAAACTCACTTCTATTTTTAGAAAAAAATTAATGTCTGAGGATATCCACCAGCAGATATTTTACACATGACAATTTTAATTCAAGTTCCTGCTCATCACCAATGTGCCAATGAAATTATCAAGCGAGTGAGTTCTCAGTTCTGACAGCAAGCTACTTTTACTGCCATAGTTCAGCACAACTTTTAGGTTTCTTGTTTATTCACTGAGGCCATGATATCGTTGGGTCACATTTTGATAATTATATTTTACTACAAAAGCAACAGGAGCAGCAGCTGGCCTCAATAAGTGAGGGAGCACAGATCGGAAAATGGGAATAAGCTGCTCCTCAAGAATGCAACAGAGCAGCTAACTAAATGGAGAGTAAATAAAAATGATATGTAGTAAACTACTCACCTTCCTATTTTAAAAGAAAATTCAAAATATTTAAAACGCAGGAACTATAAAGTAGGCCACTTTGAAGGAGCTGTGGGACTACCTGCTCCTTTCCGGTCATTTAGCCAGTCATTGCATAATCAGAAGAAAATCAAATTGTGACCTAGAAGTACCACAGTGTAGGACTCTGCACAAAATATCAAGTCCCCTAAGTGACTTTTGTTCAGGTTGAGCAAGGATGGTTAGTTAAACAACACAGCTCTACCTTTGTTGCAGTTAAATAAAAAGTGGCAAAACTCCAATGAACATTCTGGGATTTGAGCATTTACTTGTCAATGTTGTTGACATGGTAGGTTTGGAGGAGAGCCAGCAATTTTGCAACTATTGATCAAGCCAGCAAAAAGGTAAACAGTGAAAGCTGCTGGCTTCTTTCTAGATGTCAAAACACATGCTTTTTATAAATAATCTCTAATGTGCTGTAGCAAGCAATTATTACATAAATAGCATGGACTATATTATTGGGCATACACATTACCATATGAAAGCAACTCTAAACTTAACCCATTCATACAGTAACATTTTCTTTCAAGTTCACCACACAGTTGAAGAAACTTCTTTTCCACCTAAGGAAATGCAGTACTTTTTCAAATGGAATTATCTGAAGAAGAAAGGAATCATGCATAAGTTAACTAAAAATTACTACAAAAATGCCCAGTTAATGGGTTTTTTTAATCCATTTATGCCCTGATGAGAGATGCTTCTAACATTTCCTGGGAACAGCAATATAAAGAAGAAAATTTTGTGGGTTTTGCACCTTATTTAAAATATTCAAAACATTTTCAGATTCTAGAACCATTATTGGATATTCATCTGATTGAAATATTCAGTAGTTCGTGGAACCAGCAAACATTTGCCTGAGAATACTTAATTCAATATAATTGGACAGACTTGGAAAAATTCCAGTCTGGCAATAGAAGTGGATTGTTAATTCTGCTGGTTTAGACTAGGAAACAGACTGGAGTTCTGCAGTATGTTCTGGGCAGAGTGATACTGCAGAAATTGCAAGGGCCACAGAACAACCTGTACAATGAAAGTGGGAATAATGAGGGAGACAGCTTCTCCCTTTGTCTACTAAAGGTGTGTCTTACTCATGCTCACTTACCAAAGGTCCACTCTTAACCATTCCCAAATATAAACCCTGCCAACTATTGGGAGAGCATCCACAGATAAGTAAAATTGTCCTGTGCCTTGAAATAAGGCATAGGAGAGCAGTTGAGAAGCCAGAAGAGGTAGAAAGGGAAGAGGAGACCTCCACATCAGCCACCAGAGAAAAGAACACCACATATGTCCTTATAAATGGCCCTGTCAGAGAAATATGTGCATCCATTTTGTAATCCTTGTGTTTAAGGATTTCGTAAATCCTTGTGTTTAAAACTGCACAGTCAAACTTGAGGGAGTTCATCAGAACATTAGCAAAAAAGAAGGGGCATGGAGGATTTCAAGTCACAGAAAAAATAAGTGATAGGGCATAAAAGTAAAATATAGGAAGATGCAGAGGAGTACTTGAGCATGTACAGGGCAGCATTTCAGGGGAAAAACATTAAATCAATAATGACAGAAATGAGCACGGAATAATTCAACCAGCACTGCCAATTTACGGCAACAAGGGCGGGAACAATAACCAAAAAAAAAAGCCTAAATGCAGATATTTTGTTCTATTTATTAATTCAGCTGATTAACTCTGCATCTTTTATCACTGCAACTTCTACAGTCCTTCTTTGAAGCAAAACATCTGAAGAGCTGGCATATGTTTGTGTATAAGGCACAGCATGACAACAGAGCAATTTATCTTCAGATTTTGTCAATGTTTCTCTCATAAGTGTATCATCTAAATCTGACACTTATTAAATTTGTCATTCTAAAGGTTTCATCTGTCTTTGGATGTCTGTCTTTTGAATTTTCACAAACTGTGACTTGGAATGAAATACAAAGATTTAATCAACTCAGGGAGGTTCTAAGCATCATTTCAGAAAGGCTAGCAAAAACATCTGCTCAGTAGTCTAAAAAGAAAACAAAATCTTAAACTGTACAAAACCAGAAAATGCTGAGGAAAATTCAAATGCCTTTAAGAAACCTAATGATATATTCTCATTGCAGTGTTTTGAATTCTGATCACCTCTTCAAATAGCCCTCTAGAAATAGAAGAGGTCTACAGAATGGGAATGAAAATTATATGAGGCATAGAAAAAGTTCCACTTATGACGAGATAATAAAAAAAATTTAAGACTATTCAGTTGAGAGAGTATACTAATAAGAGGTCATGAGAAGTTATAAAATAATTTATCATATGGAAGCAGTGAGCCAAGACTCTTCTCACAAAACCCCACAAGGCCACATGTTAAATTAAAAAGGTAAAAAGGTCATACGTAACCAGGATAAGATATGCAACCTACCAAAAAAAAGACAAAAAACAAAAGCCAAACAAAAACTTTACAGAACTCACTGTTCCAAAATTTCTGAAATGCAGTTAGATATTTCTATCAACAAAAATATGGAAGCTATGCAAAAGCATTAACAAGATGTAAAAACTCTTAGAACACCAAATAGATAAAAAGAAAATTTAACAGGATTAAGAAAGTAGCATCATTCCTGGGCATTGTCTACCACACAGAGGATTAGCACTTTCCTGTGAAGCATCTGGAATCAACCATTGGCAGAAGGACAGAACACCACATTAAATAGACCACACCTATATCGTGGGAATATATATATTCCATGTCTGTGGCTGTAACTAATACCACATGACTGGGGAATAATAACGTCCAGTTTCCTAAAAGGATGATTGTGTTTCATGTCCATTATACGCTGTGAAAGAGGCTGTAATAGTCCCCTAGACACAAAAGAAATACATAGCGATACAATAAATGTTCCAGGCATTTTGCTACTATTGAAGCATTTCGGCTATGCTCCACAATTTCTTATCTAATAGCACTCTCAGGCCACCTTTGCTAATTTCCCACAGGAGCTGCAAATGGCACCACTAGAAAAATTAAATTTATCATAAATTAATTTGTCTAAAGATTTCAAAAGGAAAAGCTTCAAAATTAAAACTATGTTAGAATTTTGTGCACGTAGAGCATACTTTTTCCACAAAGTGCAGTGAAAATGTTGAATTTTACATGGTATCTTTGTGTCTGCATTCTTTCAATAACATTTCATAACTTGGCAGGCATAGCCATGAGACCTCATTTCTCAGCATAGCTCTGGAAAAGCAAAAATATAGCTCCAGAAAATCATTCACACTCAAGTTGCACAAACCAGTATTTAAAATTGTCCCATCCCTTTCTGGACCAGAGAGGGAAGCAGGAACTGGTAAAGTTCCTACTTAAACCGTTCCTTACTTTGTGCACATTATGAATGGGCAGCACTGCTCAATCAACACTTCTTTCTTTAAAAAGGCAAATGAAGAGTAAAAATGGAAAACAGTAGAGAAAAATCTCTACATTTCCCTTCCTACTCATTGGCTGAAGTCCTTCATCAGGTGGAGAAAGGC
>VYZW01010799.1:4916-29817 GCA_013401315.1 Balaeniceps rex | reverse complement strand
CAATTGCTCTTTATATCATCAGACTTTGGAGCACTCCACTGTTGCTGACCTTGTGCGTATGAAATATTTCCCTTTTAAAAATACTTCTCCACATTTACAGTGCCGCTTCTTTCTATTGACTCCTACTTCTCAGAAAAGTAAATTGATCATAGGCCAACTCTGCACCTTCAGCCACCCACATAATGCAACACTTTTATAAATGGTGTCATAAAGTGTCAAATTATCAACGGTCCCCCGCAAGCTTTTACAGTCAGAATTCATTCTAGTAATAATCTCGCCTAGATTAATGGCACAGCTGACCACAGAGTAACACTTTAGATAGCCCAAAATTATCTTGTCAAACAAGACATCCAGGCACCTATTCCTATGCTTACAGAATAACAAATAAATTCTCTCTACTATCCTACTTCAAAATACCAAAATAATTGTGCATAAGAATAAAATGAAACAGTTTAAGCTACAGTTTTCTAACACTTTCCTGTAGTGGTTGGGATAACAGTTGAAAAACTTAAAGTAATTCTTAACCCTCAAGACACAAACACGTCACAATCAAAACACTAATACTTAAAATAAAGCAATGAACATTGGCAATCTTGACATATCCAGCAGTGTAACTTCTATACCTCATTTTACAAAACTGAACTTTGATTATCTTGGGTCTAAAGTGTTTCCAAGATGCATACTGCAATGAAAAGTGTACATCATCAATATCAAGCAGCTTACATGGGATTTGTTACTGCCATTTCCTTACTTAATCAAAACCATATTCTGATGAGAAAACATTAAGATCAGAAAGTGTCTGAAGAGCAGTAGCATACAACAGGCATTTGGCCACCTTATAGCAACAATTTAATTTTTTATCAGCATTCTTACATTCATATTTGTTTCCAACAAGAAAAACTATATAGAGTAGCTTTCACAACAGCTTGAGCTAAACAAATGGATTGTAATTTCTTCAGTGGGCTAGGCACAAATATGCTTTCTTTTACTGTCAGTTTCAACTTCCTCTACACAGTTAAGGCTTACAAAACAAAATCCACCAGGAGAACTACTAAACTTTCAGCCCCAAAACTCTCTCTACTAAATAAGTAATTACTACAGGTAATGTGTCCCAAGAGAATAAATAAAAGGCTGATAGATAGATTACTATAGCTCCTTCCTTCCATTTTCCCATGTGGACAATAAGTGCATTAAAGTCCCAGTCTTCATTTCCAGAAAGGTCATATTTCTAAAGATATAAACAATGAAAAAAATCCTGATTTCACAATTTTTAACATACTGAGTACACCTTACCTTGGATGTCTTGCCCTTCAGATGTTTCAGTATTAGCCTTACAGACATTAAGAACAACTACTGCCTTAAGTTTGTTTTGCATGGACTTATTACTGAAAGCCTACTGGCTGCCAACAAATCTAGCAAAAATATAATAAGGGGTGAAATAAAGTACTACATTGATTAGATTAATTAAATTCTTATAGCATGGTTAAATTTTAAATAGGAAATTAATGAAATGCAAATAACACTGCCTCTACTGAAAAAGAGCACACAAAAGAGAAGAGGTGGCAGTATAAAAATGTAAAGAGCAGAACCAACTAGAATCTGCAGTCTTTGGCTCCTGGTTATGGGTGCCAATCTCATAGCACAGCACTAGCAACAGGAAGGTATCCAGCAGCAGAGAGCACTGGAAGTCTACTGTCTTGTGGTTTCATATTCTGCAAGGAGTTAAAGGAAGGAGACTTCGGAACAAAGAAAAATTCTCCTCTTTGATTCCAAATCTATTTACTATTACCTTTAATGCTACCAGTTAGAAACTGTAGTTTAAACAACCTGCCTGCAAGGTCCACTGCTGTCCTCCACTAGTCACCAGTTCTTCTGTCTTGCTATATTTTGAGGGCCATTTCTTTTAATTGCTTCCTTGGCAGCTTTTCAATACTAGCTTGACTTCAGCAATTAAGATCTGTACAGATTCCCCCCATCCCTGGGTCAAGGCCACTGAGGTGGTATTGCTTATACCCATTACAAACATTTCAATTTATGTTGAAAAATTGCTTCTCTGGAGTACTTAATTAACAACTCAACTTCTCCTTCCCAGACTTCAAGCATTTTTAAACTCTACTTTTTCTTAAACTGGAAGGAAAAATGTATTGCAGGGAAAAAAAAAAAAGAAAAAAGAAAAACGTTTGATATTCTTCAAATATATGCACATCTTTTTTCCACCATGAAAAGCACATACATGCTTAATTGCAGGAATCACAGCACACATAGGAAAATAAAGAACAAATACATTACACAAAGAGAAATGCAAAAGTAACCCTTTGCAAAGGGATCCAGAAAGCTCCTTTCAAAAGTGAATTAGCTGCAAAACAAGTCAGGGTATCAACGAGAGCAGGTGCTGACCTAGACACTGTTGAGTAGGTCACTTCTGTTAAATACAGAGAAACCAAAGGTATTGTAAACACTGACTGAATCAAGCCATTCTCAGGGGACTGGTGATAAACCTCACAGGTATCATTTAAGCCCAGAGATGTTCCTCCAGATTGTCATAACTCAGTGGGACTGTCAACTTGGATAGCAGAGGAGCCTTCTCTTCCCACAGCAGCAATCCCACAAGCATGTTTTCCTGAGTGACCTGGAACAGCAGCAAGTGCCCAGATGTGGCTGCTCTTGCATTGGGAATGGGCTGTCCAGCAGAGTCACAGGTTCTGCACAACAGTACAGTGAGACAGCTGCCCTTTCTTTGAGGTTAACAGTTTTCCTCCAAAAGGGAAAAACATGCTAGGAAGTTCTAATGATACTTTTATTTTTGGTTTTGATTTTTTGCAGAAATGCTATTTAGGTCAGGTTTTGAAGATCTTTTTCCCATACCAGTCTCTTCAAGAAATGCAATCATGTCACAAGAAATTACACAGGGTTCAACTGTATGTAGATGTTTGCAAAATATCCCGTAATTTTAAAAGTGCATTATATTTGAAACTGAGTAGCCATTTCACTTGATTAAAACTTGGCTTTAGAGAATAGTTAATGTATGTATGCCCACCTGTGAGCCCAGAGGCATAACAAATAAGCAGATGCATGAAGTATCAGATAAGGAGTCTGCAGTGAATTGCAACTGTTTTAAGTATTAAAAGAAATACTACAGGGAGCTCAGATAAAACTCAATACCTTGAACTCTTCTCAACTCCCAACCCAAAGTCAGACCTCTGCGTTTTAGAGCTGTTATTATTCTGCACTCCACGTTATGCTTATAATAATTTAAAATGCTCCATACAGAACTGTTCAGAGTTATGGACACCCTGAGCACGAACTGCTGAAGAACATTTTGAAGTGTATGTGACATGAAATCTGATGCTGTATTCATGCAGTATAGCCTATAAAGAAAATGGCACAGGTTAATACCCGACACTGAAAATTTTCATTCCAGTTTTACTTATTGTACTTATATTTGACATTACTGCAAAAAATGCATCAATAAACCTAGATCTGCCATAAGTATTTCTAAGTTATTAACTGCTAACAGAAATTGCTTATAAAGACATCCTAAGTTAACATTCCTGGTTTGTGTCAAAGTGACCTCCTTTCAAAATTTTAAGCACCTTAGAAGTTAGCCATGACAACTGGTACTGAGCATCTCAGAAAATTTTGGAAAATTAAACTAGGCAATAAAATATAGCTAACACTTGTCACATATTCAAATGTTTTAAGTAGTAACATGGACAGAAGAAGTTAAGAAACAGAAAACCATATACGTTACTGTCAAACAAGAGAAAAAGCTTTCAGCCAAATCTCATATGAAGAATTTCATGTAAAGTTGGTCCCAAGACATGTTCAACCTCACTCCCTGCTCTGATACGCAGTTGACTTCCCTTAGAATCCTGTTCCCCGCGAACAGCAGAACCAGCCTTACATTTGCACTATCCTTTCCTTCCACGTGAAACATTTCAGCTCTGTGCAACTATCACCATTTCAACTGATCGCTTCATACAACATGCTGTCATCTAATAAAAAGGCATTTGTGTAATAAAATAACAAAATAAGACTAGAGAGACAAAAATCCAAATTATTAATGCTTTTTCAATCTTCACAAGGATTTTATTATTTACTGTGAAAGAGAGAAAATGGCATTCTTAAGGGGTATTCTTACTAGAGGTGAGCAATGCCATTTCACAAAGGATGATTTTCAGCTTCTTTTTTACCTTCTCAGGAGCAATGCTGATTACTTACAGCTAATTCGTTTTCTCTGTTCCAGCTAGGCTGTTGTATTCCAGAATCATCTTTGAAGATGCTATTTACTGAATTAATCAATCAATCAATTCTCCATATGCTAATACTCAAACATTCTGGTTTGCCACATCAAAGAGTCTCCATCAAGAAGACATGATATATAATTAAATTAACCATATCACAAGTAAATTGTGCTTTTGATCAAGAACACACAACTTGTAAGACTTTGCTAGTAAATTTGCTTATTTGATCGTATGATGAGTGGCTTTTTTGAGATCAAGGAAATTATCTTGTTAACTTTTTGGCAACGCACTGCATTGTTTCAAACAAAATAATGGCTTTCCTTTTTCCCTATCAGCCTACTTCCCTGAAAAGCATGGGAGATGGACTGCTTTGAGCTAATCTATTCCTGTATAACATTTTTAAACACCACCTGATAGGAACAAAGCTCTGTGACAGATCACTATTTGTAAATCAAAAGCATCAGTACTTTATATACTTTAATATTCACTGGCTGAGTCTTATTTGTGAAAGTTCTAAGTCTTACAAATCCAAATTTACAGAGATGCTTGTCTTGATAAGCTTTAAATATTTTATCATATATTTACACTTAACTGAAGACAAATATCTATGTTTTGGAGTAAAAAATGTAAAAATATAGGATTTATACAGCCATAAACTTGTAAATTACCAGACAAACACCTAAATCTGCTAAGAAAAAAGGCAGCATTGGTTTTCAGGGAGAAACTAGGACATCTGTTCATATAGCCAACGTATCAGGAGAAACATGTAATGCAGCATTCCATGTTTAAAGACTGAAAAAAAACTAACACCTTGCGCAAAAAGCAATATTTAGATGGTGGTACTTTATTTTTACGATGTAGTGTCACTACAAATTTATTTCACTTAGGTTTAAGAAACACTTAACTAATTTTCACAGTAATATACCTCACATGTTGTAAGGTAAGTTGTAAAAACATAAGGGCTGGGAAATCTTTGATTTTTGTGAACCAGAAGACATAATATCAAAGTATATTTATCATCTCCAAGTGTTTACACACTGTTTTCATAAAGTATATTTTGCTTTCACATTCTATGCTGTCCTTACACTGTGCTCTTAATCATATACAGAATCTGCACACAGTTCTTGCTGTGTCTGGAATAATCTAAAGAAATTGCATAACTATAAATAATGTTGTGAATGGTTGCTTATAACCCTGAAAAACATTTGACCAAAACCAACTGGAGTCATAGCAAAGAACAGGCAACCATTCTTCTTTGGTAGACATGAACTTGGCATTCATTTTTGCAGTACTGAAATATTTATACTGATGGAGAAGCTCAGGCAGACATGTTTGTTTATTGCTTTGGTAACCTACATGAGGTTGGTACAAGTGAAACACCTTTGCAGGCTATTTGAAAAATTGTTGTGGTTTAACCCCAGTTGGCAACTAAGCACCGCACAGCCGCTCGCTCACCCTCCCTCCACCCCGGTGGGATGGGAGAGAGAATCGAAAAAAGTAAGACCCATGGGTTGAGATAAAGGCAGTTTAATAGGACAGCAGAGGAAGAGAAAAATAATAATAATAATAATAATAATGATAAAAGAATGTACAAAACAAGTGATGCACAATGCAATTGCTCACCACCTGCTGACCGATGCCCAGCCAGTCCCCGGGCAGCAATCGCTGCTCCCCGGCCAACTCCCCCCAGTTCCTATCCTGAGCATGATGTCCTATGGCATGGAATATCCCTTTGGCCAGGCTGGGTCAGCTCTCCTGGCTGTGCCCCCTCCCAGCTCCTTGTGCCCCTGGCAGAGCACGGGAAGCTGGAAAGTCCTTGACTGGTGTAAGCCCTGCTCAGCGACAACTAAACCATGGGTGTGTTATCAGCATTATCCTCATCCTAAATCCAAACCACAGCACTATGCCAGCTACTGGGAAGAAAATTAACTCTCTCCCAGCCAAAACCAGGACAAAAATACAGAAGATATCTAAGGCTTTTAAAGTGCTCTGGCAAGAAAACTTTAATTTAATATGTCAGTGTTCAATATGTCAGAGCTCAAATATTCCCTCAGAAGAAGCCTTAATGCATATGCATTATTAATGCACTGAGGGGACAGATCTATTTGAGCTGAATCTGACCAATGTCATTAGTCACAGAGTGCAAACCAAATTTGGAAATAGGTATGGTTAATAGGTAAGAGAACACTTTTCACCTACCTTGTTTCTTATACTAGTTTTCTTTAAAATCTAGAAAATCAATGAGCTCTATCTACAATTTATGTAGCTTGACTAATCTAAAATGTTGCACACACATCTATCAGGTTTGAGAATCAATGAGTCTCGGGATTATTTCCTTACAATCAGACGATGTGTTCTGCATCCCCAGAGTTACAGGGTGTGAATTTATGTCTAACTGAAATGGTAATTTTTCAAAAACATATTAGACTGTATCTGAGCTGCTGCACAAACTCTGTAGTGACCTAAACTTAAAAACAGCGTAATTAAAACTAAACCCACTAATTTTTTTAAGTGCTGTACAGCTTTCATGTCTGAAATCTCTTTTATTTGGATATTAAAAAAAAAAAATCAGATTCATTAACTCCATGCAATTAATGCATACCCCGTGCAATTAATGCATACTCTAACCACTATAATGATGTTTTTCCCACTGATTTTTCAGGCATTACTAATTAGACATGACCTTAATATTGGAATTTCAGTAACACTGTCAAAGCAGAAACTACAATCATAGTACTTCTGAAGGTGAAATTTTAACCAAGTACATTAGAAAAAGGCCTGTTCCTCTGCCTGCAAGACGTTTTCATGCAATTCTCAGTTTGTGAAAGAGAGATGTTGAGTAAAGCCTAATTAAAAGGCGTGTTACAACACTGTTTTATGAGACTTTGCAATATTGGTTCTGTCCATCTTGAAATCCAGCAGTACTAAACTCAACCTGACAAGGCCCTGAGCAACCTAAGCCCTGCAGGAGACTGAGGTAGACAGTCTCCACACATCCCTTCCAACCTAAATTCTTCTGTGATTACATTTTAAATGGTGTTTCTGTGTAATACGTTCCTGTCTAGGAATATATACTGAAGCGAAATTTGCTGGTGGCCATTTTTAGAGTAGATTACAAAGCACGATTGAGAAACCAGAGAAAAACTTAATTAAATTAGCAAACTGGACATCATGATGACAAAATAAATTCAGCACAAATCAGTATAAGACGTTGCATGCCATATTACACTAACATTCAGATATTAAGCCAGTGGAAAAACACAGTGTGTGGCCTTTCATGGAAAAGGTCTCTGCCATTGTGAGGAAGACAACACACAGCTGCTCCGTGCTCTACTGTGATCAAGAAACAAACTACACACAAAGAAATATTTAGTGGATGGAAGCAAATGTTCAGTGTCAACATGAGACAGCTGTAGTAATAATCAACATATTTTCTTTCAGTATTTATTCTATCATCTCATGATGAAATAAAAGAGAATTAAACTCATCACAGCAATGATGAGAAAAGCAGTTTCCACAAAATAAGAAATTAAGCCTGATAATTAGTCAGCTAAGTAGTTCCAAAGTAATATATATAATATATATACACATGCAATAGAGGAGTACAACTTCAACTTTCAAGGAGTTTTTTCTTTTAATAAAGAATGGTTAGCATAAATTCATTGACATATATTAGTCAACTATTTTTAAAATAAGAAAAGCATCTGTGGGAGAGCTTTCTAGGGGGGGAAAAAAAAATACCAATCAACGCTCCTACCTTTTAGCATAAGCTGAATAACATAAACGTATCAAATAGTTTGTGTAATTTGTAGGTATATTATGAGACATTATATATTTGTTCCGATTCTTCTGGTTGTTTTTAATACAGGAGAAAAGGGATTAGACACGATATGCTACTAGAAAATGTAACAAAATTGTGTCTCACTCACCATCAGTTTTTGAGGTTTTTAATAGCTTAGTTACAGCAAATAAACCATGCACTTTATCACACTGCTGACAAACTTTTACTTAAGACATGATGTCTCTAATTTGTATGAGTCATTTGGTGCAGTAATTTGTCTGTACACTTCTATTAGTATTACCTTGGATATGGAATGACTTTGCATTTAAACCAATGCTATCTGACATGCTAGATTAAATTTAAACATTCCACATCTAGTACAGTAACGTCTTGGTAGTACTATCTTTTAAAAGGTGCTTATTTACCCATACACCTATAGGTTCATCCATTACTATGAAAGGCGTTCCAAGAACAAAACAGCAACTGCTCAAATTAACCACTACTGCTGTTAAGCAGCACATCTCTTCTGAGGCAATAAGTGGTCACGCTCCCCCTGTTGCATGCAAGACTTCCATTCACATCAGGGAGGGAACAGGCACACCAAGAGAGAACTCAGCCATTTGTGATATGATGGCTCCTGTTAAAACATCCTCCACTGGTCTCTGCCTGCTAGCTTTACGAAAACCTCTCAAAATCATCAGATTTATGAGTCCAACCAACGTTTCAGCTTCAAGAGCTTGACTGCAATGTTAACTGTGCTGCGCCAGTGTCCTACTTCATTTTATTGTCATCTAGAAAATCCAGTGCTCCCAAATAACCAGCAATTTTGAAGATTGTACACAATGAACTTAAAAAAAAGAGGGGGGGGGGCTGGGAGTGACCCAGCCTCAACTGTGGAGATTACTGTGAATAGGTCAATAGCACCAAATTCAGTGCAGTCGTGCCACAGTATCATTGCTGCTGAGGATGTAGTGTATGAACGTCATCAATAACACTCATTAAATTCTTAGGAAAAATAAAAATTGAGGTGTTTTTGTATTATATATTTTCTAAATAAAGCAATAGTCTCAAGAAAACAGCAAATACATACTGTAGCAACAGAACTGCCATATGAATAAAAACAATTTACTCAGTTTCTTATGACCAGTAACCCATCATTCCCAACCTCCCTCATGACCAAACAACTCACCATATACCACAGTAACAACAGAGCTAGCCAAGAGGTAGAATATTTTCACAGGTTTGTGAAACTAGTTTTCTAACAGAAACTTAGTAGTCTGAAAAGTAACACTCTGGAAATTGCACTGGGATTTCATCCTTTCTTCCTTTGAAGATTTTCCATATCAAGTGTACCTAATGTATTCCTGCCCTCCAAACCTAAACCAAGTCCAGCCAGCAAAGCAGTATTCTCCTGTATTTCATACCTCATCAATAACATAAGCTTCCCATATCTGGAGACAAATTCTCATCTCAATGACACCAGCATCTCAACAGTAGGTGCCTTTTCAGCAGTGTAACTATAATCACTGTTGTTCATACACTGGTATAAACATCTAAGCTCCTAAAGAATAAAAATAAAAAATTACAGCCCAGCTAACATAGTTATGCCAGTAAAACTGTTCTAGTGGCAACAAGGTTTATTCTTACTTTAAAAAATAATAAGAGAGATCCTACTTTGTTCTCTTGTTACATTCTTAGATCAACACTTGCACAGACCTGACTTCATACAGAATGCTATCCGGAAGGCAACAAAACTGCACTGAAATTTCTGTCTGAAACTTAGTAAACAACATTTCTGATAATCAAAAAAGAATGTAATTCACTCCTTCAACTGTGCTGTTTTTGCAGTCTCAGTAAAATTTTTAACCAATGAGAAGTATTTTGCCTACAAAAGCAGCAATTATAACCGAGTATGATGAATAATAGCATAATTTCAAAACATGGCTACTTTTCAGAGTAGAATCACACTAGAACAGATAACCTACACAGTAGGCAATGAGGCCCCTGAAAACAACAAATCAAACCAACCAACAAATTTTTCAAAACACTTGGCTTAGTTTATTCCCAAATACAAACCCTTGTGCCTCAGCATGCATTGGAATATAATTATTGCTACATACACCAAGGTATGTTTTGGGAGAGCTGCTATGGGAAATACGCTATGAAGTCAAACCCATGTAACGGAGTTGGGGGGAAGGTATAAAAACTTCAGAAAGCATAAAAGCTCCACATTGTTTTCAATCCTAGTGGTTATAAATATAAGAGAGCAAAAGCATTGCCCAATGCAAATAATGCCACTACATCATGTTGCACCTCAGCCCTGACCTGCAGCAACCCTGCTGCTCCAGTTCCCGTGCCTCTGCGTTATGGCCTTTAATCACACACGAAGAGGTTATGCTAGAAGTGCGGGTTTATGAGAAGGACAAACGTCCACGCAGGACAAGGCTGACATCACCACTCTCATTTTCAGCAACCAACTCCATCCACCCAAGAGGAAGGAGTAGCACATTAACTTGTCGACCCTTCAGATCCCGTTTGTTCCGCTCACGCAGGACAACCGGCAGCAGTAAACCATTGCTCGCAAAGGCACACTCATGAGCAGCTCGTGAGCACAGGCTGGTGCCTAACTCTGCGTAAGGATATGCAGCTGCACTCACTCACCACACACACAGCAGCCGGGGCACGGGGAAGGAGTGGGGTCCTGCATGGAACCATAAAGACGTTTGGGAAGAACTGAGGATACGCTCCTGGGAAAAAACATAGCTCTCTTACTGCTCTCCTTAGCTCCTTGGCTGACTTTGGTTTGGTTTGGTTGCGGTTTTTTGTGCATTGGGCCAGGATGCATGAAGAGTAATCAATAGTTGCAATGCTAAAGCTGATAAATCTGAGTTCCTCATGCTTTTCATACACATTTTATCTGTGTTTAAGTAAATATCAATAATGACATTACAGGAAGCACAGCAGGGAGAGCACAGGGACAGAAAGAGGCAAAGTACTCAGCTTTCCGCACACATACAAATAAATACCTCTTCCCATCTCCCACTATGCTACCCAGAAATTTTTGCCAAAACACATGCCATTTGTCCTCAATAAAAATCAGCAAGATGGGAAGCCTAGTAAACAGGCCTCATAATGTCTGTCCAGCCCAGGCTCTCCTCCCTTATGTTTTCATTTAAGTAATTAGCACTCATCACATTAAGGCTTTAAAAAAAAAAAAAATATATATATATATATAGTTTATGAGCGAGTTTCACTAATAACGGCTCATAATAGCCTTTTTTCCCGAATCCACATACCTTTACCATCACATCCAAAACAATCTTTATTAATGCTATCTATTTTCACTGGGAGTATCTCACTCCCCCTCACACTTTTTTTTTTTTTTAAATGATAAAGCAAGCATCAACCCTGTCACATGTTTTAAATTTAATCAAAATACTTGAGGTGTCACTAATCATGTTTGTCTTTCTGACAAGAATCAGAAATGGAAATAAAGCTTATGCTGCATAACAATAATGTAATCTGCAGTGCTGCATCTGAACATCTTACTTTTCAAGAAGTCTAAAGCAAACTCCTCTTTTAGTTGAAAACACATAAAGGAAATCAGCCTTTTGAAACTAAATTTAAGCAGCCAAGCAACTTGATCCAAATACTAAACAATACATTCATTAAAAGTCACTAGGAAAGATGCCAGGATCCCCTCTCAAATCATCAGCATCACCTTTCAAAAAATATATTTCAATTAATCAAAATAAAAATGGGAGGCGAAAAAAGTCACTGTTAGATATTTATTGCTAAAATAATTAATATTTTCCCTTGGTTGCTTAAGACAGTGCTACTAAACAGTCTTAGCGGCAAAATTGAAAAGTAATATATAGCCTAGAGTGCCCTCTTTCTTTTCCAAGAGGAGTTTCAGGGAAATATTCTGTTCGTGAAGATGTCAAGTCAGCTGTTTCTGAGAAAGTCAAATAAATCAGGTAACTAGGCTGTATTAAAAAAATCCAAACATGAAAGCAGTTCAGCATAATTTAAGTGATATCCTTACATTTGTGATGAACGTGATTCTACCTTAACAAAAATATACTTACAGAGCCATCTGAAATTGTTCAAGCCATTTTTTCTTCAAGTCTTTAGTTTTGCAATAAACTTCTAAACCATTTTGACCTTGGATATGAATGAGGTAGAAGCCGTAAGACCACTGCATAAGAAGATTGGCAATATGAAGGTCATCAGTTATGAAGAAATGAAAAGAAAAAAAAGAAAAAATAAAGAAGCATTTGTATGTTCCTTAATTCCCTGATTTTGGGAACAGCACGACAACATTATTGTGTTCACTTAGGAATGACTTTTTAATTACGTCAAAATAAACAATGTTGAAATCCCTAAATATTCACTTCAGCTTACATTTAAAACATAAACCTTTGTAAATAAATTGTATATACATCCTGAACTGCAAAATGTTTCAAATTGCTGCTAAAAATATACATTTTATATGAATTAGCAACAAATATTTACCTTCTTGTTTTCTTTATCAGTAGTGGGGTTGTTTGTAATTTTGTATTTCTGAAGATCTATTATTTCCTTCATTTCATAATTATCACCTCTCCGTTTGCAAACAATTACAGCTAGATCAAACAAGAAGATATGCCTATGAAAATACAATATAAAGATGGTTAAAATCACTCCAGAAAGCCAACACCCAGGGTCTTATTTTACACACCTTTGCCTGTAGCACTTAAAATTTTGAAGGTGTGTAACTAAACTACTGAATAACAAAACAAAAAATACTAAAAGTATTTTTTCTAGAGACTTACTACTTGCAAGGGACTTAGGTGATCTTAGATGATAATGTAATAGCCAAGTTCCCATGAATCACTTTGCAAATTCACTTGGTAAACGGTGGATAGGCTCTGTGAATGCTCAGTGAAACAGAAAGTACTCTCAAGAATCACTGAGCTGACCACAAACCTAAAAAGAGACTTACAGGCTTTTTAATATCAAACACCAGAAGTCATGCCATCACCTGTCTTGCCTTGCACGTTTGTCCAACGTAGTTATCCTTATTTCCCCATCGCCTTGAGGTCTTCCATACTGTAAGAGGGAATGATTCTGAAACAGAAGTAATATGTATGATTCAATACAGCAGAAGTGTCAAGACGATGACACATTCAAATGTCAGACCACTCTCTCCTTTCACCCCCAAAAAGGACTTTTCAGGCCTGAAAACAACATATTTTCCTCACTATCATCTAAACTAAATACAATAAAGAATTGGTCCACTCCATTTTTGTCTTCAAATGGGAAAATTTTTCCTGTTACAAAAACACCTGAGTCACTGTACAATTACAAACCTTTAACTACGCAAATATATTTAATTACAGACTTCCAAAGATGCAGAGATTTCTGTACTTAAATATTTGTGTCATTCTAGACCAAGCAAAGCATACTTATACTTAAATATCACCAAGAGTACTATAATCTCATATGAAATGGGGAAAAATATACCTAATATATTCAAAAGTGATTTAAAAACTGTATAAATGAAAAATATAACATACCAAATTCTCTATTGATAGTTGAAACTGTCTAATTTCACGGAGCGTTTCATTATCTCTCTTTACTTCATTTACATATTGAGCCAGGTCCTAGAGCATCAACAAAAAAAAACACTTTTCCATAACAGACCACTTTAATACATTATTTTGGCAAATTTCTTCCTAATTTTGTCTTTGACTTATCTGCATATTTAGTCATTTAAAACAATATATATATATCTTTAATGTTCAAGAATTACCAATATGTATGCCTAAATAAAGAAGGAAAAAAGCCTCTGTGTATCTTCAATCATATTTACAACTTTCTTCATCATATCTATAGAAACACAAATTTAGTAGCAAGGAGGGAAACGTAATAAATTGTAAAAAAGGGCTGATTTTTTCCAAATTTCATTAATGTCTTACTTTCAAAATTAAAGATGGAAACGTAATTTATGCAGCACACTTATGGTCCGAAAAAGCAGTCAACAACATCCAATATCTGAGAATAAGACAGAATGTGAATAGAGCATATAGTAGAAAACGTATGTAAGGCAGCTCAAATGCAGCATGTAAGGTGTAAACATATCATAAGCCTGCTTATTAGGAGAGAAGCAGCTACTGCCCCAGCAGTAGGATCTTGCTCTTACTGTTGCAGAGCAGAGAGAAGCCATTACACAGCAGATTTTAAAAGGGGCTTTTAATGGGATATACTACCTGAAGCCACAGGTTGAGATCATTATTGTCCCCTTTACCAGAACATGTACTGCACACGTTTCACGAAAGCCTTTAAAATGCTCTGAACATGCTTGAGTAATAGTGCCAATTTGCTGGGGCTTCTCTGTTTATGGCTGGAGATGAGGAGTGAGCAGGAGTGGTAATTGGTAAGGTCAGGGACACTGAGAGCAGCAGTTGGAAAAGGCATTCTGATCTTCACAACTTGCTTTTACAGTATCCCTTCAATATGATCACAAATTTGGAGGGTGGGAGAAAGACACATCTTCTTCCTAAGACATTTTTAATCAGAATCCAGGAATAGCTGCAATCATTATGCTAGCTTCCCAAATGAATCTGTGCAGGATACATTCACATCAGTCTTAAAAGAGTTAAGTGTAGAAATTAAATAACCTCTTTTCTTGCTGCTAAAAGAAATCTGACAGCATAATCCTTCCTAGAATTTTCTTTCTTTGGGGGGCAGTACCACTTTGCTGGCAGTTTTTCCAAAGACATTTTATTTTCAAGCAGACACACCAGGGTTTTTAGAAGCAACATACCAATGCCGCACAGTTACTTCTACGCTGGCAGGGACTATTGTAAGAGGATACAGTAAACCGGGANATTGGCTGGTTATGTCCTGCCAGCCAGCCATAACTGCCACAGCCACTCTGGCAAGAGATTTCTTAATTGGTCTTTTATTTTCAGTCCAACAGCCACCAAAAACAACGAAGCAAGCCAGCAAATGGGAAAGAAAAAGGGGGACAGGGGAATAAAAACCAGGGTTATTTTCCTAGCCAATTAGCAGCAGCCAGGATGCATGGCTTGCCACTAGATGGAAGCAACACTGTGCCATCCCATTTCAGGCATCTCTCTGTGGGAGATTATCATGGTGGCGCTCTCTGCATTCACTGCACAAACCCAGATGACACAAAAGGGGAGCCAAAAACTTCATTTGTGAGCTGGTCTGTATTCCAGGCATTCAAGGCAGACTGTCACATAATATGAGACAGCTGTGTGACCCAAAACTAACTTAGTCTGACTTCAGCATCTTCTGTGGACTGTACAGATTACAACAGAAAGAGATATGACCTATGCAGTGTTGGCTTCTTTCCCCACAAATGATAGAAAAAATTTCTTAATTCCAGAACATGAACATCACAATTCATGCTGTGAAGCCAACTGAAGCAGAACTGTGCTTCACTTCCGAAGCTGTGCAGAGCAACACATAATATATTACCTTACACATAAGGCAGTACAGTTATTCTATAAAGCATTTGTTTGTACCACTTGCAGGTGAATGTACAGTAACATGTACTCTACCTCCAGAAAGACACTACTGCTTTCAAAGGTAAAGCCACAGAGATCATATTAAGATGACAGAAAAAAAGTCTTGTAAAGAAAGGTAACTGTCTTCACATCACTGGGAAACTACTGACCTTGACAGTGGCAGAAATATTCCTAAAGTTTGGAAGTGAGACCAACATTATTGAAACACCTGGTTTCCATCTCATTATGTGACAGCAAATTGATGTAGAAGTAAACTGAAATAAGGAAGTTCCATTTCATAAACCCTCCACTTCAGAAAACTACTGAACTTGTTTCCCAGACTGGAGCAAAGCTTTCAACTATATACTTGCCCTGACATACTCGTAAATCTCATAGTGACCTGTGAAAACATGTTTGACCTGCTGTGAAGAACAGTATCTCCTCCAGGAAATACAGTTCTGAGCTACCATTTTAACTGCCAACAAAGACATAAATCCGTCATTGCCATGAATACTTACCTTCATTGCATCAAGTGCGAGTTTTAGATTTGCCTTCTCCATGGGATCAGTAGTGTGCTTTACCAGCTCCTGTGGACAGAGCAGTTAAAACTTTTCACCCATTGTCTGTCAGTTTATAAATTGAAGTTGTCATTGCTCATCCCCACTCCCCCCAAAAAAAAGAAAAAAGCTAAAACCAGAAAACACAACCCAAGAATTCACATTTTTATCCCCATAGTGAACAGCCTATAACTGAGTGGGGACTACTGCAAATAGGTAATTGGCAAGTGTTTAAGAATGATTGCTGTATAGCCTAAACACACTGACTTTAGCTGATAATGAACCATCATTAGAAGGTAATTTGGTCTGTCTAGCACTTAAAACTTGCCAATCAGATCATTACTGTATGTGTGTGCTGAAAGCACAGGTAAACACTTGAGTTCATTTGCACGTTACTATATGGTATATCATCCCATGCCAAAGCATGCACTTGTCTGCAGAGGGGGATGTGTGCTAGCAATAAAGACTCAGCTAAACTGTGCAACTGCTTAAAAGAAGTCACTGTCTCATTACGCCTAAGATAAAGCTGACTCAGAAGACATATTTAAATCAAATGTAAATGTTTAAAGAATTTTTTTAGCCACTTCCCATATGTAAAATAAAGGGGCTTTTTTGGGTTTTATGAAGTGAAAAAGTAACCTCTTGGGAAAACAGGTTATTTGTTCTTTATAATTTGAGAATTAACATAATATCTTTATAATTTGAGCTAACATAATAACTTGCTAAAATCCTAGGAAATAAGTATTTATACTTATATATATATACTTATATATACTTCTTATTCTCACAATTTACTGGATTTTTTAAAGTCTATAAAATATTTCTTTCTTGTATGATGTATACTATGGTATCACACATTAGAGCACAGTGACATATTGTATATCATCTTTTCATAATATACAGGTTGATTATAAAATCATGACTCAAATCTCGTAAGTTTTTTTAAAAAAGCAGTTGTACCATTCATTTTGTTTTTTCCAATTTTCCATTGATTAAAATATTGATGACTCATTTATACAAATATTTCAAAAAATTTAATATTACAGAATGTATGTTGCTCTGCAGAGTCAAAATTATGCTTCACATGCAAGTACTAGATCTTTTTAAAATGACATTTTACAAGCATCAGCAGGGTTGACAGTCTAATATAGTAATATATTTCTTTGCAGCTGAACTAATGAGTCTCCTGGCACAGCTATCAAATTAAATTTATAAGACTCTCCACCCTTACTACGGGACTAACTGCAAAAGCAAACGCTTTGTGGGTTATAACAAGAAGCATTTCAAAATAAATATGGCTTTATTGTAAATTATGACAGCAAAGAAACATCTTAAAAGTATGCTGTAAGTACGGTCCAGCTTCCTCTTTTGGGGAAAGTACATTTCAAAGTACCATGACTATAGTTTGGGACTACTAACCATTTTAAACATACCAAGAGTGAAAGGTGCAGATACTGAGGAAACAATTGTGTTTTATTCTCTTTTCCTCAGATATGCCTCAGCTCTGAAGAATGAGCTCTGTAAGAAAACCCGTACTCGACTGGATTTTATTTCATAACAAGTCAGCCTCAAATCTATGGAAATGTCAATCACTTTATCTTTGATAAAGATCTTTAGCTCTCGTTCTTATAATCCACTGATGATAAACAATCACAGTTTTGCTCTCAGCCCCCTTAAATTTCAAAAATAAAATACCTGGAGCAGTAGGTGATATTTTAGCACTCTCTGCATTGGAACCACTAAAAGATCCCGCAATGTAAATTTCCCATTATTGGCCCTCTTGGAACATTCCTAATTCAAAGCAGAAGAAAGAATAAGACAAGAGAGTTAGAAAATAAAAAAATATTCAAGAGATACATATGAAAATTCAGTGATATATGGGCCAAGCAACTATAGTAAGCTTGAGAGAAAGAATACCAACAAAATGAAGGAAAACAGCTGATATGGCAATAATAGCTAAGCAAAAAAAGACTGTGTCTAGACACTTGTTCTTAGATATTTCAACAGCAAGAGAAAGAGTAGAACAAACATCACAAAGACAACAGAAATGAGGCATTGCATTGAACAAAAAAAAAAAAAAAAGACATTGCCTATAAGCACAGCGAAGGCAGCAAATACTACACCTATCTTCCAAAAAAGCAAAAGATAATCTTAGAAACTACAGGCCAGTCAGTCTCACTTCAGTCCTGCAAAAATTATGGAGCAAGTCCTCTTGGAAGCAATTCCTGGGCACATGAAGAAGGTGACTGGGAATACTTAGCATGGATTTACCACAGGTAAATCAATGCTTGATCTACTTAACTGCTTTCCACAATGAAATGGCTAGATCTGTGAATGGGTGGGGAGCGTCTACCTGGACTTTTCCTAGGCTTTCAACATCATCTCCCACAGCATCCTGATATCCAGGCTGGGATGTTAGGCTCCAGGTGAATGAACTGCTAGGTGTATGAAAAACTGGCTAGATCACGAGGCTCAAAAAGAGCAGTGACTAAGGTATCCTACATCACCTGAGGGACAGTTGCAAGTAGAGCTCCTCAGGGGTCTGTCCAGGGACCCCTCCCATTTAGTATCTTTAGCAATGATCTCCAGGAAAAGACAGAGGACACCCACAGCAAGTCTGCAGACAACACCAGATTGGAGGTACAGGTGACACTCTTCAGGGCATGTCCAACAGCAACCTCACATGAAAGCAACAAGGACGAAGGCAAAGTCCTTCACCTGGTATGCACTAACCAGGGACACACTAACCCTGAGGGCTGACTGGCTAGGGAGCAGCTCTGCCGGAAAGGACCCAGGCACCATGGCAGACAGCAAGCCCTGCGACGCTGTGGGACCAGGGCTTGTTCAGCCTTAGAGGTCCCTCCCAACCCAAGTGATTCTGCAATTCTGTGTTCTCAGCTGAGATGTCACGATAACCAGAAGGGTATTGCTGATGATCCCTCTCTGAAAAAAACCCTAACCCTACTGACGTCAGTGGCAAAACTCCATTCATTTCAGTGCCAGGATGTGTACCACAACAGCTCACATATTCATTTGATCAAAGGCTCCACAAAAATGAGAAGAGAAACACATTCATATATCAGTCCAGCTAGTTTTTCATCATAAAGTTTTTGACTTGGATGAAAGGGTATATTCATAGAAACAAGTGGTTTTTATATATATATGTACATATACATGTTAAAAAATACTGATACCTCTAACTTCAATTTAACATCTTCTTTTGTCTTAGAGATGTTGTCTAAGCACGATATCGCTATCTCCACTTGACTGCAGTACTGTCCATAAACAACCAATCTAAATCAAAGCAAGAGATAAAGAATAAAAGAAACATTTGCTTATTTAAGAACAATCCTTGATCATTTTTCACAAATACATTGCTAACAATCTTCCTTTCAAAAGGAGCAGTGCCTAAATAAGCAAGGATAAGATTTAGCCACGGACTTCAATGGGCAGCATGAATACAAGGAAGAACATTTAGGAGAATACAATTTTGATCTACCTTCAAAGTGCTGTAAAATCATTGCAATTTCCTTTAATATTCACATATATAAGTTCTGATAAATACAGGACTCATTAAAAAGCAACATAACTGCTGTTTAACAGAACGAGACTGTAGTATTTACAACACTGTAGATTTCCAAGATTGTAATGAATAAATTCTGTCACACAGGCTTAACAGGATTAATTACAGCTATCCTTAGGTTACCCAACCTGATCTATCTACAACAGTTTCTACCAGGTTATATCCTGTGAGCTCTCAGATCAAAATAACAGTGTATGAAAACTCAAGAAATTTTCAGTGGTTGTCAAGGGCAGCAATGCTTCTTGAAAGAGCCTGGGTTTATGACAGTTTTTTTGCCCCTGTTTGGAGTGCTGCTTTCTGCTAGTCCTATTGCAAAGACTGCTGTTTCATTTCACCTTTTCATCTATTTCTTGAGGTGGTTCCTTCTGTATGCTTCAAATCCCTTTTTTGGGGGTTCCCATGAGCTTTCCATGGGGGGCTCCTACACTTCTTTTTCTACCTAATCTTTACCATTCTTTTTTTTTTAATTCTTTTTTCACAATTAAACTGATGATACCGATTTAACACTTACCACTTCTGATTACTTTTAATCACTACTTGATTAATACACTGAGTCTACCTCCACCTGTTTCCTTTTTGTATAATACAAACTTGAGGTTTCTTCTCAGTGTCCTTTGTTCCCCTTTTTGGCACACATTTCAGAACTACTTTTGAAAGATAAGCATTTTCCAGGACAACTTCTTGTCCCCTAATTCCCTCCTACAGCAGCAGAAAGTCTAACAGCCTGGGAAATAACTATGTCCTGCTCCAACATAAAAGCTGAGACAAAGAGTCTCTGAAGGCAAGACTGTTTATGGGCAGCCTGGGACACCGTCCTCCCCAAGAAAACAATTCTTCTAACGTTTTCTGGATGCTGCTGTCCAGTTTCTCAGAAGCCTGTTATTACTGCAACAGTCCTCCTTCCCCATCACCCTCAAGCAAATCTAATTAGCTCCCACAGGTCTTTCCCACTCCAGTCCCAGAAGGAACTAATTTTTAACCACAACCCAAGGGTTACTTCAAGGTAGGTCAGCTCTGTAGCCCAGAGTACAAGTGTTTTTCAGCTAAGTACCGCAGGCATGCAAGTTCATCTATACAGTCCACCACCTGTTCACTGCTGGCAGAAAAAACAATCTGAAAAGGTGGGTTAAAATTTGGCAATTGGCCTACAGGGCATGGCATGCTGCCACAGCTATCTTGTTATCAGCTTGGCTGTTTTTCACAGTTTGAAGGTAGAGCATGTTTGCTTTACTGTCACACCTTTGACTGCAGGGTAGGGTAAGACCCTAGTCTCTTCTCTCTTCTCGTTTGCACCTGCTTTCTCTTCTTTCAAGTTATGACCTCTTATGTTTTCCTTAACCTGGAATAGCCTTAATATATATCCTTGCCTTATTTTGTCCCTAGTTCCCCTTTTATAACATTTTAACTGTTAAACAATACAGGTACATGCTATAAAATACCTGGGACTTTTTGCATGAAAAAAAATGCTGTGCAAAATAAGTTATTTAAGTTTTGTTCAAAATACAGATGTTACCTGTCTATGTAACAACATTGCCAAAACTGGGGGTAAGAAGAGGAAGGGCCCATACAGCAACAGGTTACATTTTGACTTCCAGGCTCAAAACACCAAATACTAGCTTGATAAGTATACCAACGTCGAATTCAATCCTGTTTCAGAAATATTCCTCGAACAAAAATACGGTAAAATACTTTACCAAATTGAGCCTAGATTATTACAGTCAGTAAGAGTGCATAAATCTTACCTTTCCTTGTAGTTAATAAAAATTTGATATAGGTTCTGATCATTTTTGTTAACAACGGAATCATTGATGTCCTGTGTTAGATTCCTGTGAATTTTCACCAAATCCTTAAAAACAGTAACGAGGGGGGGAAAGGTTTTTAAAAACAGAACAACTTAAAGCTTCAAATATAAATTATTTCATGTTAGATCCATTAATTTCAATAAATTGGAAAACAGATCATTTGAGAGTAGAACCCAATTTCAAGGTTTGCCACATCTTCCATATGGAGTTCAGTTTTTCTTGTCACACTAAGAACTGCCTTGGAGTAGAGACTAATTTATTCTACCTTGGAACATGCACTGTTAGTTCATCTTCATTTTATAATGATAATTTTAAAATTAAACAAGTCAAGTAAATGCTTTAGAGACAAGATAAAGTAATGATTCATGTCCCTGAGCTGTGAAAAATTAGTTTTGTACATTACATTGGTCAATTAGTGATGTTCTAGTGCTAAGTTAACTGCAATCATAATGAATTTCCCAATACAGCAGGTAACTAATGGCTGAGAGAAAGGCAAGAGTATTGCAGAAAGATTTGCTCCCCGAGTATAGTAGCAACTCACCTTACTTGTTCTCTATGATACAAAAAGCTGTAAGCAACTATACGAGATTACATCAGCCTTAATACTGTATGGATACTAGCAGAGAATTCACAAGAAATTAAATGAAAACAGGTTAAAAAGTTTTGAAATCAGAACAACTGAGTGTAAGTGGTGTACAGACCACTGCCATGAAAAAGAGGACTGTTTAAAAAAAAGCCATTGAACATGGTTTAATGCAGTAAACAATATACTACAAAAATAATACGCCATGTTGTGTTGTGAACTAAGTGAAAACATTTCACTTCACACCGATGAAAACTAAGGGTACACACAAGGTCAATCATCACATCACAGGTGAGGGAGCAAAAACTTAGATCAAATTCAGTTGCTAGCAATTGTATGGCTATGTCCTCAGAATCTTAAGTTGCAGCAAAGACATTATTATAGAAATGCTTCCCGATTAATATTGGAGCACATTTTCTCAGGAGTGCACATGGACTGAACTAAGCAACACCCCTGAAAAAGCAGCTTAATGCTAAGGGGACAAAAAGTCTCTTTGAGCTTTTATCTCCAATTGAAAGTCAAATTTTAAATTAAACTGATGTTAACATCATTAGAAGTTAATGAAAGTTCCAACACTTCAGTATCTGTTACACATACTTCCATCTCTTTCACTCTGTATGTCCATATATATGTCTCAATTCAAATGCATGCATAGGTGTACGTACAAATGCATCTATACAAGTGTGCACATGTACATACATAGACAGATATACATACAAATGCATATATATGTACGTAATATATACGTAGAAGTATATGTACACAGATACACAAATATAGAGCCATACAGACCTTTTATAGGACAGAACTTGAAATCTGAGCCCTAATGAAAGGCACTCTTTAGACTGGTGAGTAGTTTGGGGTGGTCATTTTGGGTTGGGGTTTTTTTCTTAAAAATAAAATATATTTTGACATCAGCAGATGATTTTGTCGAGCAAGCATCTTTCAGAGTCTATATAAGGAATACAGCATCACCCTAAAGCACCGATCCTTAACCACAATCCCTTAACAGAGGCAAACTCATCCTGTTCTGAGAACACCACACTTGTTCTCCACATTGCAGTTTGCTGTAGAGCTCTGTGTAACAGCTATTTTTAGTCTAAAACAAGCTTCCACTGCCCTCCAGCCTTCCTGCTGAGGAACTGCTGCAGAGACAAGGTCTGAACAGACAAAGCGTCTGCACATATTTTTGGCTTATGCAAACCCTATATTTATTTTAATGGTTTTGGATGCCCATGAAATGTTACTGGAGTCACAAATAAGGACCAGAACAGCAGAATACTGAATGCTGATAATGAAAAGCAAAGTAAAACAACCTAAATATGACAGTTTACCATGTGTCTTCCTAGTATCAAATAAACAGGTTTTGTTCTTTTTGCTCCTCTTATCTGATCCCCTTACATTTCTTTAACAACTAGGAAGTAGGCTGACCTCTCAGTTTGTGCTTACAGCGTGTAAGCCCTTTTTATACCACTGTGCAGTGTTTCATGCTGGCTGGCTTTAGGTCTTTCAATGCACATAAGTCAACGTGCCTGGGCACACAGGGCCTTACAAAAGAGGTCTACAGTAAATTAGGTGGGGCACATCAGGGCCTTATTTGCAATAAATAAGAAACATTAATGTACAACAATATAAATTTGTTTTCAAAAGCAAAGGGATCTCTACAGGCAGCTGACATACTTTAAGACGACAAGTAGGTTACTGATATCTGTGGCAGTATTTTGGACTAATATTCAAAGAGAAGGAAATTACAGCAATTGAGATTCAGGGTGAAAACTTTAATAGCGGGACAAATATGGCAAGGTGTCAGGTATCATCATCAGTGTAGTAACTGTCATAATTTAGCTTCTGTCAGGATGGTGCTGTAACAGCAATTAAAACATTCTTACAGACCAGGTTCCCACAGAATAAGAAAATCCCCAGCACCTGCTCCTACAGCCCTGAGAGCCTGCAGGACATGCCAGAGGTGACCAAAACAGAGGTGATCTTTTACAGGCAATAAAGGTTTGATGTGGCCCATGCTCCGGGCACCCTTTCTTTACAGCGTGCCACATCAAAGAACACCCCTTTCGTTTGCCTGTGTTGAGAGAGGCTTCAGACCATGTATGATGTCTTCCTTTAAAGTCAGATAAAGACAACTGCTGAATACTTACATCAACTAAAAACAGATGTAAATTGTCACACTATTATGATTAGGTCAAAAATAAATGGAACAAAGTAATAATCACAGGAACCTTTAAGATTTCAGTCAAATAAAGATGCCTCCTAGATACTTCACAGAGGATTTCCTTATCATTTCCAGCGCCAGATTCTGAATCCAAAACTGTGAGTTATCTTAACTTTAAAATGTCTTCAACGATGACAGAGACAGGGTAGATACAAGGATTTGCAGAGTAGCTACAGAAATCCTAATGAAAGCACCACTCAGCAACCTAACAGGCACAACTTTGTACCATCACTAAAATGCCAGCATATATTAGAAGATAACCCATCTTCTATATATTATTGGCTTCTATGGGTCAAAGATACTCCAGTGTATAACTACGCACTGACATGATAATACCATTTCTCTTATCCTAGTCTCCCAAGCAGAAAAAAAATGAAATAGCGTGAATATCTTTTTTTATTAACTACCCTAATATCTACATAAATGCATTGTGCACCATATTTCAAATAATCATTTTATGCAGTAACATACAACACAAATATATCATAATCAGCTATGAACCTTGTATCTGTTCATTAAATATGCAATTACTTACAGGAATGTTGATGAAAACAGTATCAAACTCTGATGCTGACAGAAACCTTTTCAATGGCACCATGAAAAACTG
>VYZW01010798.1:114995-154287 GCA_013401315.1 Balaeniceps rex | reverse complement strand
TCCAGTAGGGTCTGAGAAGCCTTTGAAGGCTACAAGCCGTAACCCATCTCTCCCACCCCTGAAGATATCTACCTCCAACGGCAGCACAGGGTATGAACACTCACAGCCCGGAGACAAGTATGAACAAAGCAAGGTACTGAGCTCATCTGATAACACATGATCTCATAGCCCGTTTCTTATACCATAGATGATCTGTGAAGTTAGCTTTAATTATCAGCTAACCAGGTCAACAGGAATCAACATACTGAAGCAATGGTATAAAATGGGATTTGGGATTAAAGAGAGACTGCGAAACCTCTGGCATCCAGACAGGTGGCACTTCAGCTGGGAAATGGAGACAGAGCCTGACCCTGGAGCCTGGAGCGCTGATCCCAGTGTTTTTAGGGGCACTGTGTTTGCAGACCTGGTGAACTGAATATCCATTTGCAGTACTGGCGGCAGCAATATTCAGGCTTCTCTAATATCCATTAACCACCCATTCCTGAAGAGGTCTACTCTGATGGTATAGAAGAATATAGACCTTTTTCCACATAACAGCTCGCAGGGTACCAGCTGAAGGTTATAATTTGGGTGCATGTGCACTGCACACAAACCACCAAAGAGTCAGTAACCATCAGTGGTGTTTGGACCCTGCTGCTGGCTGCGGTTGACCAAAGCCACTTTCTGATATGACCCATATTTAAGATCATGAGATGTATGAGTATTCATTTGGCTTCTAACATTGAGCTTTCGTTGGTCTTTCCCCCCATTTGGCTCAGCACAGATCGTTCATCTGTAACACTGTACAAATGAGAACGTGGTTGGGGCACCGTCACTAGCAGCTGTGAAATCTAATATGAAATAGGAGGCTGGTTTGTGTCAGATTACTGCCGCCTTTCAGATCTTTAAAATCCTTTTCTACCTATGTGAACTTTAAGTGTTTTGTATCTTTTTCCCTGGTACAGTTAGGCTGGAAATGAAGTGGTGGGATTGCTGCCGGAAAAGGCAGGTTCCTCAGCGCCACCTGCTCACCGGTTTCTGTTGTGTCCGTTTTCACAGACTGATTTGGGAGGGTGCAATGGGACCTCTTCCATGGTGGTGATTAAAGATTACTGTGCACTGAAGGAGGATGAGATCTGTGTGAATCAAGGAGAGGTGGTTCAGATCCTTGCTATCAACCAGCAGAACATGTTCCTGGTGTACCAGCCTGCAAACGACCACTCTCCGGCTGCTGAAGGATGGATCCCCGGCAATATCTTGGCTCCCCTCACTAAATCCACTACAGATAATAGCGACGGAAGCATCAAGTAAGTGCCATGTTGGCTTCGCTGGGAGCACTATGTGGATTTTTTGAGAAAAAAAAATAAACAAACCCAAATGGTAGGGAATTCCTGCTGATTTTTATCTACAGTGCCATTGGAACAAGCTGAGTGGTCAACCCGCAGCATCAGGCAGCCATGGTGGATAGCTCGGGTTTTGCTTATTTTCATTTTGTGGGGTTTTGTTTATATTTTGGAGAGAAATAAAACCATACATGGTTAAAGACATGTTTTACGTTACACCATTTTACACCAACATGGACCTGCTTGGACTGGACTTATATTTATGTTGTATTAAGTTACTGATCTATATATTGGTTATAACAGCATCTAGCAAAAAAAAACCCCACAAAAAAAATCCAGGCCCCGTGTTGGACTGAGTTTCACTTCTCAAGGAGGAGAGATTTTGTTGTCTATGGCAATTTCCTTGTACAGCTCGTATCTTTTTTTTATTTTGGTTTGGTTTGGGTTTTTTTTCTGTTCGCAGTAACTTTTGTAATATATTTTTTGGTTTGCAAGCCCCCCATCCAAGTACATTCCTGTATAAAGTATTTTGCACTATTTAAAAAAAAAAGAGAAGAAACAAACTCATATTGATGAAGTCAGGTTGTGCAATATAATGGATAGTCGCAATGTTCATCATTGTACCTGTAATGTAACTAATTTTAAATGTACTATTTTAAATATGTAAAATAAATTTTCACCATGAGCATGTTTTAATGAGGTAAAAGAACTAGTTTGACCCTTTTTTGGTTTTGTGGTTTGTTTTTTTTTTTTTGGTTTATAAAATTTTGTTGCTTATTTAACAAATGTGTGGATATATATTTTTCTTTTCTGATTTTTAGAAATTTGTCAGTCTGAAATGACTAATGCAAGAAAGTGGTTTTTTGGTATTAAATACAGAAGGTACAACCCTCTTTTCAGTAATACCTGTTGATTTCTTTTAACATCTAAAATGACTAGGTGGTAATGCATGATGTATGCTACAAATTGTGTTACCTTACATGAGTACCTCAAGGCGCAGAACGGAACACGAGGAAAGATTTTGTGACAGACTCACTGAAAATAATAATTTGATCTCTGCTGCGGTTTCAGTTAAGAGAAATTATGATTTTACCTGTCAGTCAGTAATGAATGCTACTATGAATTGCATGTTAAGCCAAAGGAATTTCTTAGCACGTCTCTTGCACATCCGCCACGGCCATTCCCGGGTTCCTCTCTAACCACGATATGCAACCACGTGCCCTTACATTCATTCATGGCACCAGGCTCCTGGTGAAGACTCTGATTTCATGGCAGCTGTACAGTCAAATTCTGTGTCAAATTATGTAGTCGTATGAATTGTGGCCAGGGAGGCATAACAAAATTGAAAGACACATACGTTGCACTTCTCTCTTTCTTACTGCAGTGAGATTTAAAGTCTTAAATCATGTTTTCAGACTCAAACAGCTAAAACAACCCTGAAACCAAAAAGATGCTTGAATAATAGAAGTCCTATGGGTAAAAAACGACCTGGAGCAGGTGTTATCTTCAGCCCTGTCTAGCCTGCCAGATCATATTGGCTAATTAGTAGAAGTAATAAAACTGTTTCTTCTGTTGACAAATACCGTACACAAAATATGTGGTCGATCCAGTAGCGTTGGCACCATGTATTATTCACTGATAGGTCAGGGAGTCCATCAGCCACGTCCTTGACTCTTACCATATCTTAAAGAAAAACGTAACAGTCCTGAACTGTTGGATAACTTCCCCTGCTCTGCACATCTAATTTGGACCTCCTCCAGAAACGCCCAAATATCAGACAGCACTTACTGTCCAGCTGAGACGTGCAGGGTGCTCTGGTGCTCCTTGTGCTCAAACATGACTGCCTGTGCCAGCTGTTTGCAGTGGAGACACTAATCCTGGTTGCAAAAACAGTCGATATGACCCAGTTCTGTCTTGTGTCAGTGGCAGCCAGCTGTTGGGAGGCCATTAATTTACTTTGTTTTTAACTTGAGCTATTGTACAGCTCCCATCGGGTGCTAGAAATATAACCAAAAAACGCTTAGGAATCAGATGCAGTGTTCATGGGGGAGCGTCGGCTGTGTGGGGCGTCCTTTGAGTCCTACCTTGCTAACATACTGCGTTTTGTTGGCATCGCAGGTGATCGTTGGATTACATGCAACTTGCTTTGTAAAATGTATCAAGGTACTGTAGACATGACATGTGCCAAACATTGGGCTTAAACATGCAAATCAAATTTGCATGACTTAAAGGTGGGCAGATGCTTTGAACCTGGATCCCAGCTCATCACACTGCTGTTTTGAGAGCTTTCTGCTTTGGATAACATACCCCTTCCCAAGTCCCCCCCAACCTGTCCACTATTTAAACCAAATGAAATCCATATTAAGAACTGTTTTGGTTTTTTCTTAATTTTTTATGTTTGCTTTGATATGCAATTTCTGTTGTCAACACGGCATTGTTCTTACAAAGGGTGACATGGTCTATTATTGATTTTTTTCCAAGAGTAAGGTCATAGGAGCAGTAATGAGGGGTGAAGAGTGTACTAGAAATCATGCCTGCTGTGATGCTAGCCAAAACCCATGGACTGACTGATGTCCTCTCTAACTGGATTGGCAAAATCAAATGGGAAATTCTTGGTCTTGAGAGGCACCGCATTCTAGGAAATTACTTATCTCTTGGAAAGTTAATGATGTAGCTCCTATTTGTTGAGCTATTCATGTTCTGAGCAACATGTAGGGAGCAACACCTTGAATCACTTGCTCTACTGAGTAATCTATTAAGACCGTTCTCCTGTATTTGCATTTGTTTCACTGCTTTTAACCAACAAGACTGAGGACCAAATTGACCTTTTAACTGTAGCAAAAATAAATTTCGATTTGTGGCAATGCAAGACAAAGTCCCTGAAACCAGATGACCAAGTTCTAGTCACCTGCTTCCATCATGGGCCTTTTTTTCCTGCTCCATGCATTTAAACAGCAAGTGTGGCACAACATCTGCTTCGCAGAACTGTTTGGTTTGGTTTCTAACTTCAACTCTCATTGCTCAGATTGAGATAGGCATTGCCAGTGGCTTTCACCTTCTAGGGAATTGCAGTAATCGCAAATGTGGATGCTGGTTCCCCTTTCCAAATCCTTCCTTCCTGCTATGATTTGCCGTTTGATTGCTGCGTTTTTTGGTACAACAGGAAGTCATGTTCATGGCATACCCTGCGCATGAGAAAGCGGGCGGAAAAGGAGAGCAGTGGCAAAAATGAAGCCAATGGGCCACGTAAATCCAAGGATATTCTGGGGAACAAAGTCTCTGTTAAAGTGAGTAAGGCCATCTGAAAGCTGTGTGCTGCTCTCCTGCTTCCCATCCTTTTCACCCCCTATAGCATCCTCTCCTGAGAGAGGGAGGGGGCGGCAATTTTGGGTTTGTTTTTTGGAGTTTTTTTCCACTTTAGTTATCCTTTTTTTTCTTTTTTTGTAGTATCCATTTTAGCAGGATTTTTGCATGCAAGATAAAATGCAGCCTTTGTTTTTCGTTTTCTTTTTCCTGGCATCCCACATGCAAGTAAGTAATCTTCATTAAAAAAACAACTATATATGTGGTTAAATAACTGTTCTTAAAACTGGGACAATACTGATTTCCTGACCTCTGACCTAGCCCAATCTGCAGCTCCATCAGAGCAGCTGCAGCGGTGAGAAAGCCACTGGGTGAACCAATGGCCTTACCGAAGTTGATGAGTTTTCTTTAGGCCAAAATTTCACCACATCTTAAGATAAGGGGTTCTCATCCTTGAGAGGCTTAAGATTTTTGGTCTGGGGAGATGGTCTCAATGACCTTTTTCTTTTCATATTATCAGACAGGGCAGAGATGCTGACTCTGTCTTGCCAGGAGAGGCTCTCGTGTGTGTCTGTGCGTGCATGTGTGTGTGTGTGTGTGTCTGTCTCTCTCTCTCTCTGAGATCTCCCAGTATGGAAAAGGTTGAGAACTCTGGGGTTAAGCTCCATCTTCTGCTCTGGGTGCCTGACTACTGTGCTCCAATTCAGAGGATCCATCCCTATAAACCAACCACGAGGCCTGCTCAGGACTAATCTGGGGCTTTCCCTCCCAACAGAGGCAAGCAAACACTTGTTGTGATTTTGACACAACCAAAGCCCAGCCTTGATTCAGGAAAGCACTTGAGCATGTCCTTTGGATCCACCCCTCTCCAGGACAGCCCATGATTAAGTGTTTTCCTTTGCAGAGGCTTTCTGTCTTGTAAGCCTAGTGAAATAGCCATGGCATGTGCAAAGGGAGGAACCCTGCCACTGCAACCCGGGCGCCCCTCGCACCCACTGTGCAGCCACCCTGCAGCCCTGCGGTCAGCCAGGGAAGGACCGGGCCCGAGGGAAGCGGTTGCTCCAGCATGGTGGCCACAGTTCTTCCTCCTGTTGCTTCCTCGCTGTTTTTACTACCTGAATGACTTGCAGAATCACTGCCTCTTCTTTGGCAAAAGCATGTCTTTGCCTTTGCTTCCCCTGTTTTGTTGTCGGTTTGGTTTTTGTTGGGTTTTTTTAGAGCATTTTCTGTACTGTTACCCATTTCCACGCTGCTCACAACTCCTGTGCTGCTCTGCCCTGTCTAACCAATCTCTCTTCTAATCTCTTGTTCTCTTTCTTCCTCTTCATGCTGCCAAACAAGGAGACAAACAGCTCAGAGGAATCAGAGTGTGATGACCTTGACCCCAATACTAGCATGGAGGTAGAGACAATCACCCTTGTGATTATTTTTTTTTTTCCAAGAACATGTGCCTGTTTTGAAATGCCTTTGCTGAAAGGGGAGCTGGTGGGTCTGTATCGCTCATGGACATATGTGCCAATTAAGTGTGAGTCACATAAAGCGCCCATTCTGGTTTTGCCAAGTGGTGAACTTGAGTTTGGGCTGCCTTTGTGATGGGAGCAGTGGAGGAAGCTGAGGAACAAGCTCCTGCTGAGCTGGAGGCTCACATAGCCTCCCTCAGTCGCTGTTTCCCACCTGGGACCTCAGTCAATGAAACGATGATGCATGCGTGTCAACTGCTGATAAACGTAGCAGCTTTCTGTATTAAAATAGCCCTTGCCCTGGCAATACATGCTGAGCTGCTAGTCAGGCTTGTGTTATAAATCACTGGAGCAAAGGTTTTTGCACCACAACTAGTGCTTTAAATTATCTAGGAGATCGGAAAAGACAATGTTTCTTTTTTCTCCCAGCAGAGTGGGAAATTGCATTTCTATAAAGGTACTGAAAGAGAGTGATAAAACTGGTTGCATTCATGAACCCGTATCACAGACAAGGCTGATGCAGATAGGTGGACCCAACTTGTGATGCACTACACTACTCTTTTTCCAGTGTGAAACCACCGACCCTAGTGGATTGACCGAGACATGCCTTGTTGAGAGAGCCCGAAGGAGCTTAAAATCATAAGAGTTATATACCTGGTTCTCCTCAATTAATATCTCGCAGGGCCCATTTTTTTTCTGTGCCTAGGGACCACACCAAGCATTTGTATACATTGTACCAAGGCTGAAAGAGCTTTCTGCTGAAACAGGCAAGGACACGGGTCAGAGACACATAAGTGATTTTGTAGAGATGACAGGGCAGGTCGTTGGAGAACAGGGATGTGTGTCCTAGGAGATCTCTGGGATCCTGTTAGCCAGGCTGCACTATAAACACCCCGCAAAAAAAAAGCTGACCTTCCTCCTGGAGGAAAAAAAAAAGAGGGATAAGTGTATTGAGATGGCACCACCTCAGCTATTAACCTGAAGGCTCTCTTTTATTTTAATTGCGTTGGCAACAACAAACACATCTTTGAAAAGGGGATGTGTACTAAAGGAAAGCTTTTGACCCAGCCAACATCCTGGATGGTGTTTATCACTAATGCTGCATTATTCTCAGGAGTGTGTTTGCATTTTCAAAGATCATTTTGCCAGTCACAGTAACAACTACACATATATGTATTTGTTACAAGGCAGTGCCCAGTTATTGCACATAAGTCGGTGTAAGCTTTAGATCATTGGAAAATGCCCTGTGGAGTAAAGGTGGCTGAGATGCAGGTGTAATGTACAGAGCTGGGTGAGAATCACCATTCTTTTTGCAGAGGATTTGTGTGTTTTGACTTTGCTAAATAGGAGGAAAATCAGGTGTTTTAAAATTGTCAGTGGAGTCCTTACACTGTCGGCATTTCTAGTCAGCTCTGGCGTGTTCCACGTGGGTCTTTTTGTTCGTTTGATTTGAGTTTTTTTACCATGGTACAGTCTACTGTTCTTGCCTGCTCCTCAGTTCAGGAGGTAAGACCCTTTCTATTTAAGCCAAAAGACGCTAATTTGAAGACTTGGCTGTGGTATGAATCTGCTATTGGGGGAGTAACTATGTGCCTGGTATGTGACTTGATTTACACTCAGAAACCCTATCCTGCATCTCCCGGGTCACTTACTGGAGGTGACGGTGTCATTGCGCTGCACTGCAGTCCCCAGGAGCCACAGTGTTCTCCATGGCTTGGAAAGCTCAAGTCTGCTTCTGAACAAAACTCTTTGGGGCTGAGCAAATGTTTAAAATGTCAAAGGGAGAGAAAATGAGGGCAATTTTGGGGGTGACTTAATGCCAACCTAAGGTGACACTGCCCTGCAAGGAGCAGCACAGCCCTCGCTTTGTGCTGGTTTTAGTACATCTGCAGCCTGGAGTGAGTGCGGTCAGCTCGTTGGTCCAGCTAAGAAATATTGGGGGGAGGGATTGCTGATACCTGGTATAAACTAAACAAAGTCATCCAGACAGAGCAGAGCAAGGGCAGGATGCTAAAATGCTCATGAGGGAAACAGCCCTAGAAGTGGACATGGGGAAGTCTATTCTGTAAAGGTCATAGAATCATTAAGGCTGGAAAGATCACCGTCAACCCAACACCACTATGCCTACTATGCATGTAGGTCTGGGGTATTCGCTACTGGAAGCCACAGTTGTTCTCCCTTTCCCTTTATTATGAATGTTTTCATGCTCCTTTTCAAACATGTTGATAAATGAACTTTATTAAGGCCTTGGGAGCTAAAGTCTTTTCTCATTAAACCAGAGGCAAGGCAAGGTTCTTCCACTGCCAGAGCCTGGTTGAGGGCTTCATCAGGTCTTTTAGGCTTTGTGTCCTAAGCTTAAATAATTGTTAAACAGCTGCACTACTCCTTCACCCTAACCTGTGTGTGCACTGAAAACCAGTAGCTCACCTGGTTTTCCTTTCCCTACTCAGCATGGTATGTCCCAGCAGAGCCGCTGGTGAGCTCCCAGCTGAGCTGGAGACAACGTGACTGGCTGTCCAAGGAGGGGGAAGACCTTGTCTTCACACCTGGCTCAGCTCGTGACCAATTTTATAGACACTGGGAGTGCTGGTAGGAGAGCTGTGTCCTGGCCATCAACATTTAGAGGTGCATGAGGCCCTACCTGTGTCATTAAGGAGGAGTTCTCTGTAGCTATTATTACAGCCAGGTAATAACAGGGCAAGTCAGCTGGCTTCTCTTATAGGACTGTCACCCCTGACATCCTTCTTCCTCCCATCATGCATGAGAACGTGCACCCAGTGCTGGAACGGAGACAGCAGTCTCTAAATGCAAAGCAGACGTATTAATTACTTTGAAATATCAGTGCAATTTACCTCCAGCCTACTCACTGCGCAAGAAGTCGGTAAGCTGGTCATAGTATCCATGATGTCCTACAGCTACTGTGGTCTTTCAGATCTAGCTTTGCTTGCTGTTTATAAAATACCACATATCTGTTCAGTAGATTCCAGACTTCTGAAGCGCTTTGGCTTTGTTTTGTTCCAAGGGGAAACATAAAAAGAAAGAAATGTGGAGAACATATATAGTGAGAGCAGGAAACTGAAATGCTGGGTGACTGTTTAAAAGAGCTAAAATGCCATTGCTGTGTTTTTGCCTACACAGAGACACGCTGGCCCTGGAGAACTTTCCATTCATTGTAATTATGAATAGAAATGGTATCTCTTGGTGGCTGTTTCTTTTCTCTTTGTTTATTAATATGCAATGAAAGTGCATAAGGACAGAAATGAATTTTTTTTTTCCCCTAGTTTTCTGCTTTGTGCTGTCGTTTCATAAAACAGAAGGTGCAAACTCACCTGTTAGGCATGTGAGTGTAGGAGCAGGCACTTAAGGAGCATGTGTAGCCACATGAGGGATAGAAGTAACCTATATTTAAGAAAGATCAGAGACTCCCTTTCCACATGTCTGTAGCTAATTGCACAGGGACAGGCAGCTCTGCTTCTGGGAAGAAGGTGTATGCCCTTGTGAATCAGTAAATATTGTCCACACCCAAGTCTGGGGTCCTGGACAACGACGCAACTAATTGTCCTACAATTCTGTGTCGTAACATCTCATAGGGTTTCGATATTACTGATGGGGTCATAAGTCAACTGTGCAGATCCCATTGGGCTACCTCTCTTGTCTAAGTGAATGTCCTTCCAGCAGTCAGAAGACCTGACTGAGCTAAACCTCACTAAATTCAGCAGCAGCTCTTCCAGGCTTTGGGGTAGACCTCACATGTAGGGATCTGACATGGCTCCAGATGCAGATGTCTTGTTTCGCACAGCATGACTCCAATTGCAGTGCGTTACACATAATTCTGACCAACACATAAGTGTCTAGCATTTGTTCCAGCTTCTTAGCTGTGCAAAGGAGAGATGAAGTCCAGGCCCACCCCAAGTCAGTGGAAGCGCCATCATTAGATTAGTGAGCTGGGCTATTGCCAAGGTATGTAAGTTGGGTTTCATAATCTATTTTTTTCAGTTATGACATTTTAGTACGTTAAGAAGTGCTCAGAGATACTTAGAGCAAGATAAGCACTAGGAAACATACTGTAGGGAAGATTAGTGTGTTAGCACCCCAGCACCCCCACAGTCCAAGTGGTTGAGAAAGTAATAGTTTGGTGGATACAGCATTGGCTCCAAGTCAACACTCAGCTTAGGCCAAGAATTCCCAAGTGCTTTAGGCAAATGCCTTCACCCCCTGCGTTGAGCTGGCCATCTCCAGAGCAGAACTGACATACTCTCTTTGCAAGATCTCGTGCAATACTGGTAAGAAAGCCTCTCATGGCCTGTTATCACAGTATGAACAAGTACAATCCTGACAACCTCCTGTGTGTCCATGGGGTGGTCTCCATGGGCGACACCGGTGTCCTGCTGTCCTGAGTGGGCAGAAATTGCTGAGACCAACCAGGAAGGTGGCTCATCAGGTGTGACGTAGCCTGAGCTGGCAGCGCAGGCGCTGTGGTTTAGCTTTTGGAAGAGGAAGAAGTGACCTACTTCATCTGCAGGAAGGGGGTAGAGCTACAACACGGTGCCTGGAGTACCAGAGACATCCCACAGCTACAGCCGTTGAAGGACACCAGCCATTACGGCCTCACAGCAAGAGTGTGATGAGGGCAAGAGGACTTCTGCTTTGCACGGATGCATGTACAACAGTCAGCATCCCTTGTGGCTTCTCCATCATTCTCAAAGGCAGCTGAGCCCATCCATGCCGGGTGCCAGAAGGCATCCCCCATCCCCGCCAAAAGGCTGATGCCATGGGACCTTTCATCAGATACCATTCTCCCATTTAAAATTGTATTTTCCCTTTGGTAGCGCTCTCCATGTATAGCAGGATCCTTATTTGCTCCTTTCATCAAGAAATTTCTCTTTTTAATTTGTTTCTTTTTTGGGGGAGGGGAGGCTGGTGACACTGTGAGCTTGTCCCCACCAAAGTCTCAAAGTTGACCTAGTCACAGATGGATTGATAGATCTTTTCCTTCAAATTAGAGTTGGCTTAATTCCTCTGTAACTCATTTCATTTTTGCCTGAGAATCATTAATAATTTTCTTTTTTTTTTTTTTTTTTGAGTGAGGGAGCAAGTAATATGCTGCTGACTCTGCTACCAGCATGTGCAAATGCATCAGTATTTTATTTTAACTCAGTGAACAAGAAGTGCCATGAAGTGTTTGCAAAATGCTGAGCTGCTTGTCTTGGAGTAAACATGCCCTCTACTGTTTAGATAAAGCATGGATCTTATTACAGAGGGCTTGGTTTGCAGCGTGGCCTTATGCTTTGGGGGGAAAAAAGTATTCTCACTCCTGTTTTTGATGCGCTCCCTTAAAATGGGACTGAAATGTGGCATTGCAAAAATCTGGGCATCCGCTGGGCTCTTCTGTGCATTGTGTGTGTCTGGGCTGGGCTCAGGCCTCCTCCGGGGAGGAGGGTTAGGCACGGCGAGAACATCTCTGCAGTGGAGAGGCAAACCCTGGCCAAGGTGAGAAGCCCTCGCAAGCAGCTGAGCTGCGCTTCCGGAGCATTTCAGGACCGGCCATTGGCATTGCAGAATGGCTTCTCGCTCCCCACCAGATACAGCATGTGTGCACAAATGAAAGACAAGCTGTTGCTAAGAATTAGGGCAGTCAGAGTCACTTTGCAAGTGGACTTTGCTGCTACTGCTGCAGATGACTTTCTATCTTTGTAACACGAGCTTAACAAACCAGGAAAAAAGTGTCCCAGTACTGCAAAATACTGAGTTGCTGGATGCAGCACCTATGCTGCTTTTCTACAGCCTGACTGTTACACTTAAGTCACTTAGATCTCAGTCACTCAGATCCCTGCAGGTCCCCAAAGGCATTCAAGTATGCACCTCGTGTGCCTTTCTTGGGTTGAGCCCTGAAACAGCACAGGCTGGAGGCGGGAGAAGCAAGGTCTATTTCTGGCTTTTTTATTGAATAACCCTGACCCATCCTCCCATTTCTTTATCTCACCCCCCCTCCCTCCAGCTCCCTGTCTTTGCCTGGTCAGTGTTAGACCCCACATCACTTGAGCAGAGGCCACTTCATGGTCTGTCTTTGTCACCTTGTGTGGGGTTTCCATTTTAAGCCGTCATTGTATGGGAAACAGAAACCCTCCTAGCTGCGGAGGGAGCATTACAACTTTTCACCTACCCTGGACCATGCTACAGGTATTTCATCCAATGGAAAAAAGAAATTTATCTCATGTCAACTAAATTTATGTTCCTGGAAAAAAGAGCCGGCTGTGTTTCTTACCTGAGGAGTGACTGCATTGCCAACCGAGTTTCATCCCTTAGGGTTTGTGTTTGCCTGGTGTGGACTGACGCTGAAGATGGTGTGAGAAGCTTTTGCATTGGGTAGTTCCATCCCTATGAGTTTGTTCGCTCGCAGGCCAGACTGGCACCCACAGTGGTGCAGGTGGTGCTTGCTGGGATTTCTTCAGGGAGCCTTTGTCAGCATGAGACCCCGAGCCACCTTCCCCCGCTCATGGCTGCTATGGTTGCTGTGAGATCCTCATTCAAACCGCTACAGACTCAGTGGGGTTTCAGGCTGAGCCTCATGTTGCTTTTCGGAGAGAAGAAAAGTGAAACTCCACAAAAGCCACGTAACCAGCAGGGTTTTTTTCCACCTGGTAATCTCAAAGCAGTGCAGAGCATCCCCTGAGGGAGTGATGTGCAGAAGCCAGGGCTCCTGCGTCACCCCCACAAACACCAGCACTGCCTTTCGGCTTGTGTGGGAGCTCCCTAGGGCGAGCAAGGGCTTTAAAAAGGGGGAAAATGTGCTGGAAAGGGCAGTCTTTCACCTGCCCACCATGTTGCCCATGCGAGCATCTCTGGCGTCATCGTGTGCCGCGGGTGCAGCATGCTGGCCCCCGAGCCTCGGCACCTGCTGGGGAACTGCATCCCCCTGCCCGTAATCCCCATTTCAGTGCACAGCACCTCACACTGCTCGCCAGCAGCCCGCCCTGGGCCCCTCACTGGCAGGGATTTCTGCTCTTCAGAGCAATGTGGCCTGGCTTTCATCTCTCTGTGAAAGCCCTGAGAAAGAGGAAGAGAATTGGGAAGAGTTACTTGCATGGATTTCGATAGCTTTTCCTGCTTTTTGCACACACCATCATTTTCAAGAGGCTCTGGGAGGTGCTTGGCAAGTCCGTCCATCAGGGAAACCAGCCCCAGCACCGGCACAAGGCTGTGTGGGCCAGCAGTACATGAGCTCCCATCCTCTGAGGGCAGCAGGACCATGCTCTGGAGCCCTCCTCTCCACCCACAGGGATTAAAAACCTATTTGGCAAATGAAGAAATCATCTCCAAAGGTCTTGCACTTAATCTAGAAGAACTCTGTGGAGTCTGTCATCTCCTGGCATCTGCCCATAGCCTGCAAACCCAGCTAGCCTGCAGAGAGAGGCAGCGAACCCCCGGGGCCTGGGAGCGGACGTGTGAGCCAGCGGAGCTGGCTTCTGGCCGCAGATCTGGCCGTGAACCTTTGCTTTCTCATTTCTGCCTTTCTCACCCCATCATTTGACCCCCTCCTTCAAAGTAGACCAAATCCCATTCCCTAATTAAGTGATATATTAAATCACTTTGGTAGCGCTTAAATACCCTCTTGCAAACAGGCTTTTATTTTTGTCTAAGCTTACAGCAGGCAAAAGCTGCCATGTGGCTGTGGGGATGTTGTTAGGTAACATTTTATTAATTAACAGATGAAGTTTTAGCAAAGGAAAGGTAAATTTTACCCATAGACTCTTCCAATATTATCTAGCAGCGGTCATTTTCTTTCTGATATTCCCATGGTGAGGCAAGGGAAAAAAAACATTGGCAAGGCAACTATTATAAATGATTGTGCCTTGGAAGTCATTAGAAATGTGGTATTATTTATTTATAGCTATATCCATTACATTCATCATTGTAGCTGCATCTTCCAATGAATCCTTTAGAGTTACAGAATTAATATAAAGTGTTAGGAGCGTTTCTTTCTCCTGGTCTCTAATCCTAGAAGGATGGAAATCAGTGAATAATAAGGGAATTTAGTGCATGCTGCAGGGAAGGAAAGGGAGAGCTTTGGAGGATAGATGTGTATTCCAGTTAAGCCAAAAACTACGAAAATGAAGATGTATGTGCAAATGAGCTCATGCCTGGGGTTACTCAGCTGATAAGTAGATGGTCTCACTGAGTGAAAAGTGGCAAGCAATGGTTAGCCACAGAACAGCTTTTTCTTCCTTTGCTGTGTTGTGTGAGCGATACAACTTAATCACAAAGATCCATCTCTCCTTTTCCACATGCACAGGTGGGAGAGAAGATGTTCTTCTTCATCCAGTGACCTCTTGCACCCTGATTTCTTCCTGCCCACAGGATCCAGGGTATGTGGGTCCTGGACCCTGCGGAGCAGCAATCGCTGCCTCTGAGCCCGTCACCCTCTCAGAGGTTCCCAGGGTGGCTGGACAGAGGTCCACCTCCTGGCATCGGTGCCCCAGCACCCTTCAGATGGGGCTTTGTGCTTCCCAAGCGGAACCAGGGCCAGAAGGTGCAGCCAGGAGGAGGAAGACCTGACATGGGACCCAAAGAGCCTGGCTGGCTCTCTCACCTGCTCAGGCTCCTGCCTGCCCAGCCGAGCTGTGCCATCCCATTGCAGGGGTGGCAACGCTTTCCAGCACCCTCCCCACTGCAGAGGTGCCCCCAACATGGCTTTAAAAAATAAGAAGCCCTAATGATAGTAATAGTGCTCAAAGAGTCCTCTCCAGGGATGTAGGCAGAGGTTGGCTCCTTCCAGGATGCTGGGAATGAAACGTTTGAAATCTCAGCACTCTTGGGAGCATGTGAGAGTGCAAACCATGACACTTTTTGCCCACCAGGTACAGACCTTTGGGACTGACTGGCTACATGATAGGGACTGAAACCTGCTTTGCCCACAAGCAGCAACCCCTACTCATTTCTGGAGTGCAGAGTGTAAAGCAGTGGCATCGACCGGTTGTTTCAGCCGGTACCATGAACGTTGTGTTCTCTGTAGATGTGTCCCAAAGGATCAAATTCTGCCTATTGCTAGGACGAAGGATAGTCTCAGATGGCAAGGAATTTGTTGATGTAAGGTACGTTTCTATGGGGAAAAAATGAACCTTTGTGAGTGGTGGGTCCATGTTATGCCTGGTTCATATGGGCTTTCTGGTGGTGATAGGGGAAAGCAGACCCTGAGGTCTCAGTGCTGGTACCAGAGGTTTGCCTGGGGCTATGAAACCAAAATGAACCTGAATATGCTCAAGTGCCTCCTCTAATGGCACCCTGAGCCATTCACCTTGGAAAACTATTTGTAAAGCCAAAATATAAATATAAATCTTGAAGACGTATCTACATTATTTTGAAGAGTTATTGCTTCTACTTCATGGCCTCGTTTCTGAGCCTCTGCAAAAACTCCCATCAGCTTTGGCAGGCCACGAATTAGGTCACTGCTTCATTGGCATCTTCCAAAATAGCTCTGAAATAGATAGTAACGAAGATATTTAAGGCGAGATAAACCACACTGGTGTTTATGGTACTTGACATCAAATTATTAGTTTGAATTTGGATAACAAGGCCTTATGAGATTATTAAAACAGTTAATGAGGCTAAAACCTCTATACTGTTGTACACCACTATGTAGTTAGGGTTGATGCTGTGTGTGAGAACTTAGTGGCATTGTCTTTGCTTTTCCCAACTTTGCTTCCAGGGTTACGTGAGGTAATTGGCATATATAGGCCATGGAGAGACAGTATCTTTTCAAGTCTTTGCTAACTTGATCGATTAACTAGTTAGATAAAACAACTCAGTTATCCAAACCTAGTTTCAAGTTGGAAAGTTTCCAGCAGTCCAATGAAACCAGTGAAATTTTACTCATTGTGTTAGACCAAGAATTGTTGCAGGACTGATAGTTGCCAGTAGGCAAAAAGAAGGCAGTATTTCTGGTTTAGTGCTTTACCTTTTTTTCCTGAAGCTGAGCAGAAGTTAAAAGACGTCTCCCCAAAGCTGGTTAGTGGCCAGAGTGCTGGTGAGATGCCCCAGGTGCGTGGTGACTGCAGGCACTGTGTGATGTGGGTCTAGAGCCGGGCACAGGGGGACACAAACCACCTCCAGGAGGAAGAATTAATGGCTTGAGCATTATCACCCAAGCAAAGAGAAAGCACGTCCACCCTCCTCAGCCTTAGTGTTGTGCCTGTTACCTGTGATGCTTTATCAGAGTTCAAGAAGCCGTAGCTTGCATTTACTTTCCCAGCTGTGCACGGGCTTGTTCAGTTGTCACTAGAGCTTGCATCTGCCGGTTGTTAGAGGTTGGTTGTAGCCACTGGTCAGTGCTTCTGCAGTTCTGGTCAGGTTCACCACAGTACCTTGTGAAACCAGATGTCTCTTTGTCACTGTCCAGAAAAATAAATGCTTTTATTTCTTTGTATTTTTCAGATAATCAACCCCAATTTCATTCAAGAAGGTGAGTTAAGGACAGCTGTGCACTGACTGGCATAGAGGGGCAAATCAGCAGCTGTGATTAACTCCAGTGCAACAGCATGCTCTGCACCCAGCAGCGTTTACAGGCATTAAAGGCAGCTCTCCCCTGCTCAGTCCCCAAGGAAAGTGGTCCTTCTGCTGGCTGCTCGGCTCAGACAGCCCAGGGCCACAGGCGAGGCTGAACCCCCCAAACCTGCCTTCACAAAGTCGTGCCCTCCTGCCAGAGCACAGGGCTGAGGGGGCAGACAGTCCCCCTTACCTTCTTTGCTGAGCTCTCAACAGCTGGCTTTTAGTGAAGGGCGAGATTTGGTAACATAATCCCAGGACCCCAACTGTTTGGGACCCAGATCCTATAGTTGGTCCTATAATGTATTCTCTAGACTTGTATGGGGAACATCCTCCCCTGTAGATTAAAAGAAGGTGTCAAGTTTGTGTCCCCATGTTTTTTTCCAGTGGCTCCAGAGTTTCTTGTGCCGTTAGTGGACGTCACCTGCCTGCTCGGCGACACAGTGATGCTGCAGTGCAAAGTCTGTGGACGGCCCAAACCAACAATAACCTGGAAAGGACCAGACCAAAACATTCTTGACAATGACAACAGCACGGCCACTTACACGGTGTCATCTTGGTAAGGCCCTGCCTTTGGATCCCAGCATAGCTGGTCATGATGATTGTGTTGCCTTCAAATATAGCACCAGCCAGGCTACAAGGCTCATTAGAAATGCAGTTAATCAAGTCTGGCATGGTGTATTGGCACATTGCTGCACCACACGTCAGCTAGAAAGGGTCAAACTTTGGGGCTTGGGTAGCTCTATAGTTTCCCACAGAAACTATATCCACAGAGTGCATTGCTGGCAGTCGTGAGCTTGCTCTGGTTGTGCTCTGCCCCAGGAGGCCATGACCTCCTGAGCCAGCAGCAAGCCAGAAGCAATTAATGTTTCCAACATACTAGTTTGGCTAATACTGTCTCCATGTTCTCTGCTTGAATTTGATGCCATGCTCACCTGTGATAGGAACAGGAGTTGAGCAGAGCAAGCCCTCGCTGGCTTGCAATACCCCTGTCATTGGGCATTTTCTCATCTCATGGGCAGAGGTGGTAACTCATGCAGTTTTCCTGAGCCCTTCCTCAGCTCTTCCTAAAAGAGCCTACCTGTGCTTCTGGGAAGGCTACATCTCGCTGTGCTTGGACAGAAAGATGCTTATCATAATTTTCCCAGCTTGGCTTGGGGGGAGGAAAACCATCTTCACAACAAGCACGGGGAAGATCCAAAAAGATCTGGAGTTGAATTCAGGTCAGGTAACAGCCTGCTGCTGGATGCTCATCTGCAGCTTATATAAGCGATTTGGGCCAAACTGCAGTGGAAATCTCCGGGAGGCAATCTTTCATGCAAACTTTTCAGCACTTCTGGCTCAGGCTGAGACGAATCCGGGGAGTAGAAAGTCACTGAGAGTGAAAAATAAACACTAAGAGAGAAGGGATTTTACATGTTCAATAAAAAAATTTACATCTTATCAAGAGCTTCCTTCAGAGACCATTGGCTTGTGTGGCTGTCCCAGAGCACCCAAAATTGTCTTTTTAGCCATTACTCAATAGATCGCTAGTGCCTTATCTTCAGGCTTCTGGCTGGGGCTGGGATGGGGGGATATTTCCGTACAGGGTTCTGTTTTCCGTCACAGTCTTTCGCCTGTGCATTGGCTCCCTGTGCACTATCAGCACTTGTATTGTCTTGTTACTCGTATTTGTTTTTCAGTGAAGACACTGCCTGCCAAGGAGAGGCCCAGCAGATCAGTGGCTGTCTTTCTTACAAATCTTGCTGGCCTGAGTGTCTGGATTGCAGGGGAAGGGGGTATTTCTATCCTGTTTTAAACCAGCATAGTCAGACCAGCAAAAGCTGCAGCGTCCAGGCAGTTATACCAGCAACCATGTCCTTCTGCAGTTCCTGATAGATTACACATTCAAGGACTAGTCTACTTTTGCCATCAAGAGAATTTATTGTTGGCTCTAAGATGGGTCTCCAGTACAGCTAAAGCAGTTACACAAGCAAAATCCTTTAATTCAGGCCGACTCCCTTAAATTGCATATTGAAGACTGCAATGTGCAAACCAAAGACTACGTACAGACGTGCTATAAATTCACTATACTCCGTAGAGCCGTTTATTTGCTCAGATTAGCCCAAAGATTGAGCGTCTCTCACAAACTCGGCACGACGTTCTTTATCCCTAGCTGCTGTGAGATGTCCAGCCTTCTGACCGGGGCCTGGCAGCCTCATTAGATCAGTGGCACATGGCTCCGGGTCTGAAGCTTCCCAGAAATGTCAGGCACCCTGCGCTGTGTGACTGCCTTCTGCATCTGCAGGAAGCCCAATCTGTCTGGCGTGTGTTGGACTTAACTGCAGAGGCACAGCAGCTCAGCATCTCCCAAGATAGGTAAGATGTCCTGGGGAAATCTTTCCAGATATATGGAGCCTAAGCATCCAGCTCTGGAGAGGCACAGCAAATGTTCAGCTTCTGGACTTTGCTTGCTGCTTGAGTGATCCTTCCCCACCTCCTCCAAGGCCACAGCTGACAAGTAGATTGGCCTGGCAGGTAATTTGGACCATTCTGCTCGAAGATTTCATTAACAGCCTAATCCTGACATACGGAGGGGTTGTATTTGGGTACCAGATTGCTACAGGGATGTTCCTTCAAATGAGTTAACAGGATTTGTGTGCACGTGTGTTTGTAATGAGGCAGGACAGGAACTGGTATAAAAAGCATTAGCAAGTGAAGCAGCACTTTATAATCAGGGCTTCCTGCACCCACAGTGACTCTGGGGAGCTCTCCTTGAAGATCTGCAACCTGATGCCTCAGGACAGCGGCATTTACACCTGTGTGGCAACCAATGAACACGGAACCGCATCAACCTCTGCAACCGTCAAAGTTCAAGGTAGCGCATCTGACCTTAACACTCAGGATTTTTCCTGTATGGGGTCCCTTGGTGGGGGCTGGGAGCACACAGGAATAGCCGGTGCAAAGGCAGCCGGACGTGGAGCTGTGCCAGGTGAATTGAGACGTTAAAATCATACAACCATTCCTCAGCCAAGACTCCCACTGATGGCTGAAGGCATCGCAGACTCTTTGCGCTTGATTAAGTCATCTGATATAAGCATCACATCTGGGAAATGAAAATGCGTTGGCACTGGTTCAGCTCCTGCATCCTGCTCGCAGCGCTGCTTCCCAGGGGCTGGATAAGGTCAGCCAGGGGAAGCTGAGCTCCCTCGGGCTGCCAAGCCCCTGGGGGTATGATGCCCCGGCTGCCCACAGGGAGCTCAGTGCTTTAGAGCCTGGCTGGAGTGGGACCTGGGGGACCTGGGATCCAGTGACGCTGATTTTCAGCCTCCCTTTCTCTGTGGGGGACAGAGGAGGTAAGAGTAAGGCTTGGCCTGGGTGAACTGTTCTGCAGGAACTCAACTCAGAGACACATCTCCGAGCCTGAATTCTCAGCACTGTAATTAGTGACCCATCTAATTGTAATGAATATGAAATAATGAGTTGATGCTCATGACCTCCAGCTCCGGGAAGGGATCTGTTAGCATGAGAAATGAGGGGTGCCTGCTGCATTGAAGGGGATGGCACAGAGACGAATGTCTAACTGGTGACTTACAGATGGAGGAGTGTCACAAGCATTTAGAAGTCAATTTGTTTGGTCTCACAAACTGCCGTAGAGATAAAATTTCCCCAATTTATCCAAGCAAGTTAGTGGCTGCACTAACTACTTCTGTGCTGAAGGGAGCCCTGAGCAAAACACAGAAGAATTACTGGTCATTTGTCAATCTGCTGCCAAACATACCAAACACCATACACCCAGAAGCACTCTGAGTGGCTTTGTTGTGTCAGTTTTGGACACTTCAAGGTGACTCCCTACTTCCAGAACCTCACTCGCTGCTTGGTGAAGTCCACAAGAATATTTATTTTCCTCAGTTCCATGGGCTTTGCATCAGGTCTTGAGCTGGAGCAAACACTAGCAGCAGAAGGTGGCAGGTAAAGAGACTCTGCCTTTACAGCAGCTGAGCTGAGACAGATCCTCTGCACCCAAGGGGCGATTCTCCCGGATGGTCTCACAGGGAGATCCTGGGGCATCCCAGTCCAGTTGACCACCAGCTGTGAGCAAGAAGATATTCCCCCTGACCTGTAGTACTGTGAGACCATGTCAAGGCAGCAAGGCTTGCAAGCAGTGCTGTTCTCTGCTAGCTGCTAGTATGGAGGTCTCAGAGCCACGGTGGGAGGTGAACAGGACCATGACATTGCCTTTCCTCTGGTTGTGCTGGTAACCCAGTGTAGACCAGAACGCTGCCTCTGCAAGGCGCAGCTGCCTCGTAGTGACCTGGTGTATCTGATACACCTGATCTTCAGAATAAAGCACTAGCGCTTGTTGGCGTGATGCTGGACTTGGTGCTTGTTTTCTCTTCCCAAGGTGTCCCAGCTGCCCCAAATCGCCCCATTGCTCAGGAGAGAGGCTGCACCTCTGTGATCCTACGCTGGCTACCCCCATCCAGTACAGGCAATTGCACCATTTCAGGCTATACTGTGGAGTATAGAGAAGAAGGTAAGTGGTTTGAGCTGTGCTCGCTGGCTGGGAGAATGAGAACAAAGTAAGTCTCCTTTATGGCACAGCAGGTCCCAAAAGCATCCTTGCCACCACTGGGGTCCTAATAGCTGTTGCTCACAGATCCCAAAGTCTCAGGCCAAAAGAAGTCCTTCTATCATCCAGTCCAACTTCTCATATATCACAGACCTTTTTGTTTCCTCCAGTCACTTACGGCAAGTAAAGTGTGCTAAGCTAAAACATACCCATCACTAAGGCATCCTTTCTTCATTGGCATTCTACCACCATGGTATCCGTCCTTTCTGGTGGATGCTTTCTGGGAATGCAAAACCAAAGCGGCCTCATTATTTTTTGATCTGGATAGAGTTGCAGATCCCTGCATACTTACCAAGCTCAGCTCTGAAATCCATTTGTTCTTAAATCCAACCATCCTTTTCCCCTGAAGAATTAAATGGATATTAAATGCACTGTTTTCCCAATATGCACAGGCATGTGCTCTTGAAAAGGGCATTTGAAATGATTCACATCCCTTATTCTTCCTGCAAAGGTGTGAGGGTCCCTGGGCAGTAAACCTTGCCTTAAGTATGTGGCCTCTGTTTTTTTCCCCTCCATCCTTCAAAAAATCCTACCTCATACTAGTAGATCTGCAAACTTAATCACTCCATCATATTAATACCTTCTCTTAGCAAATACTCTGCCTTGACCCTCACTGTGCCATCAGCATGACTGGCATTTTTGTGAAAGAATAAAAGCTCTTCTAGTAACAACAGCCACCAACACAAACAGCAAGAAAGCAGCAGTGTTTTCAGTTTTTCAGTATTCCTCCCACTCCAAAGGAATCACTGACTCTTCCCTGTAAAACCAGCCTTGACCTTGTGAGACCTGGCAATCAGAATTTGCCCACAGCGCGCACAAAATATATGTGTCATGGTAAATAATATAAAGGTAAAAAGCCCTGAACTTACTAAAAATAAGATAAAATTTTCTATATTCTTGAAAGAAATCATAGGCTGTGACAGGGCTCAGTGTCCCAGAGATCCTTTTCTGTTCTGTGACCCTGTGCAGATGAATAAAGTATTGCTGCTTTGGATGCCACAGGTTAGGCAATGGTTGGGTTTGTTTCTGTTAGGAGCAGAAACACATGACAGAGTCACACATTTCTTTGCTGCAATCCTGCTCATCTGCGAAAAGCCCATAATAAGCCTCAGAAAGCTGGTTCTCCTCCTGCAGCTCCAGGTTTCACTGTAGCCACCACATCTTCTGAAAGACTTCATCTGCAAAAGCACTTTGATTGCACTGACGCTTGTCTCAGCTTCACCTGGGACTCCTTTGTTCACACTTTTTTTTGCCATATTTCTGCTACTGATTCTCTCACAGCAGAGCTGCCATCAAATCAGCTCGCCATTCCTGTCTTATCACGCTGCGCTGAGACATCACTTGTAGTACACAGCCACGGCTAGACTGCTGGAGAGATCAGCTTGTCCCTGGGCTGTGGTTTTTCCATCGCTATCGGTCAAGTCAGGGGCATTTCCTTCTTCCCTCATTTAGCCAGACTAGAAGGTGGCTGCAACACAAAATAGCTTCCTATGGTCCTGTTCTGGTTTAACAGAAATACATCAGTCTGCCGTAACATTGCCTTTTAAAAACTGTGTGGATTTTAACCTTCCAGGGTACTGCATGAGTTGGGCAGAGAAAGCCTCTGCTCTGAGTTCACGTATTGAGACTGTTTCCATCAGCTCTCCTTCTCTCCCTCCATAAAATGCAGGCTCACAAGTCTGGCAGCAGTCAGTAGCCTCAACTTTGGACACGTACCTCGTCATTGAGGACCTGGCCCCAGGCTGCCAGTATCAGTTTCGAGTGAGCGCCAGCAATCCCTGGGGCATCAGCTTGCCCAGTGACCCATCCGAATTTGTAAGGCTCCCGGAGTACGGTGAGTGGGGCACAGCGAGGAGGGGCTGATGCATGCAGGTGTCCACCTGTGCAGTCAGTATGGTGAGATAGACTTGTGCTTTGATGGGTCCCGGTAAAAACGTTGATCCTGGAGCTGGTAGGAATACAAAAGAAAGCCTGGGAGATGCTCAGAGGCAGCTCCTGCCACTAGAAAGGCTTTTCATGTCTGCTGCTCCAGCAGGGCTCACAGCGTCCCTCTGTCACAGAAGCTATTGCAATTTCCTAGCACGTCCCTGCTTTCTATCCGAAGACCATTTTTTGTCTTCATCTCTGGGCAACAGGCTCCACACCCTGCCCAGCATGTCCCCTGCCTTTCCACAATACCGGTAGCACCAGGGGCTTCTGCTGGGCAGCCCAGCTGGGGTCTGCAAGTCAGCTTGCAAAAGGCACCCCCCCAAGCAATGCAGCTGGCATAGGAAGGCTGCGATGGAGGCGAGCCCCCAGCACACGGTGCTGCAGGAATTTGGGCTACAGCTCACTCATGACAGTGCTCACATTTCCCCATGTTTTAGCAGCTCCAGTGTGTAACTAGGTTTGTGACTGGCTTGAATAGCCTGTGCTGGATGAAATGAGAGCTGACACGGTGTAGCTCTACCTCTCAGTTACACGCAGACATGCCCTTAGACTGTCCGTATGGCCCTTTTGAGCCCAAAATTGCAAGGACAGATTTGAATCCACCTTATCCACGCCTTCCTCTGGGGAGCTCTGGCTTTTAGCGGTGCAACACATTGGAGCTGTGCCTGGGCAGTATGAAACTGGACTCCTAGTGGTAATATTTGCTGGTTTAAGTAATATAGTCTTCCATAATTTTAAAATATGCAGTTTATAGTCCGCAGGAAACTGTCTTTAATTTTATGCTTTCTTGAATGTCCTTTATTCTCCCAAAGACTCTGCTGCTGATGGTGCCACTATTTCGTGGAAGGAAAACTTTGACCTCGCTTACGCAGAGCTGCATGAGATTGGGAGGTAATATTAACCCCGCTTATCACCACAATAAAACAATGGCTTGAAGCTTTTTCCTTGGAGGAAAGTTTAGGGTGCTTTTTGTAGTTAGCTTGAAAACCGCTGCTCCTTGCAAAAGCACGTTAAGTACTGATTAAAATACAGACTGGCTAAAGTATGGACTAAATCCTGTTTTTCAAGATCAGTTGTGATTTGAGGATTGCAACCTGGCAAACTTCTGAACAATTACGCAGCCAAATCTCTGAGCACCACTGCTAGCTCTCACTGGTATCTCCTCTGACATCTCTGATTTGATGTGAGCTTTTGAAGTCATGACAATTTGCTCGTTCTGGATAAGCTTAACCTCAAAGACTGAGTTTGCTGAAGCACGTGAGGCATGTGACTGGCTTAAACCGCATGCTGAAGCGCTTTGCTGTGGGACGGTGAGTTGAACAGGAGCCTAAATAGGAACTGCATACGTTGTCAGCCCTTGGTGCTCTGTGCAGACAACAGATAAGGGGCATGCAAACAATTCAGGTTAATGCAGTCAGTTCTTCAGCTCAGAGATCAGAAGCGAGTAATTCTGGGGCTGAAAGGACAGGAGTCTCTGGTTCTGTAGAAAGAAGAGTGATATATTAATAAGAGGCCAAGTTCAGCACACGGTTTCACTGCGTAGTTTTCCTTTCAGGAATGGTACCAGGCACTAGTCTGTATGAGTTTCCTAAATGCTTTTCTGCCAGTTTTTTTCTTAATTTCTTACTCTGTGCCTGAAACAGCGAGACAAAATGATAGGTTAGTGATTATTTAACAAGGCTTTTCTTTTAGTTGTCTGAGAAAGTTTGGGCTCTTTATTAAAGCACCTGGAGAAGGGAGACCTACAGCTAAAAAAAGAGATAGAAACTGTAAAAGTGGCAGCAAATTGAACCCAGGGGAGATTGTTAGAGGACATCAGTATGGCTGCACAAAGCAAAGTGACACCGTTTGCTCTCAGTGTTTGCTAATCCCCAAAGAATCTCTACACCCAGGGTAAGAGATTGAGGCTCTTTGTTGGAAAAGGTTATGAAAAACTAGTTAAATCTGATTCCGTGTGAAATATTAATGCACTGAATCAAATAACACTTCAAAAATCAGTCTGTTATTGCACTGAAAACAAGGCGTGATTTATTCATGAGGCCCCTTAATTATTCTGGTTTTGTTTTTTTTTTATTTCAGGGGTCGATTCTCCATAGTAAAGAAATGCGTTCACAAAGCCACCCGGAAAGACGTTGCTGTAAAATTCATTAGTAAAAAAATGAAAAAGAAAGAGCAGGCAGCACATGAAGCAGCTTTGTTACAGCACTTACAGCATCCTCAGTACATCACTATCCACGATACCTACGAGTCACCTACTTCTTACATCTTAGTTTTGGAACTGTAAGTACGTGGAGCTTGAATTCAAGTGTCTCGGTAGGAATCACAGCCCTATTAAAGCCAAGGACAAAATTCACCCTGACATCAGCAGGGCAAAGATTTTGTCATCTGTTTTTTATTGACTGTGATGTCAAATGAAATAGCCATTTTCTGCAGAGCTTCCACTGCTTTTTCTTCGCTATAAATAAGATTCAGAGGGACAAATAAAACTGCTTTCTACTCCGGTGAAGCTTGGGTAATTGTATCAGCAGTTAGTCTGTCCCATTGAATAGCATCAGATTTTTTGGGGCAGTTTTGTCCGCTTTTTATATTCGAGTAAATGTGTTTCAGCTAGATTGAAGCCCACATTTTTCTAATACTTCTTGGTGAAAAGAGCTGTGTAGCAACTATGCTTGCCCCTATAAGGAGAAATAGCAACCAAAATCCGAAACGCTTCTTTGTTACAGTATATCCAACAAAGTATATTTGGGCTATTTGCTTGTTTATTTATACAGATAAATAAAATGAGGTGGAAAACTTTTATTGGGTTAGTTTTCCCACAGAACATATTACCAGCTGAAAATGTTAGTGATTTTTTTTTCTGCATTATGCAACCAGCTCTATAAATAAATAGATGAATCCAAATAATTAAGAGGATCTGTTTTCAAAGTAATTAGCTCTGTCTATTGAATCCATCCTTAAGCAAATGAGTTTACTTTGAGACTGTTGCTAAATTTTTCAATGACCAGAGATAACAACTGAGGATTAATCATTCTACCACTTGCATGGCCTGCAGTATCTTGAGATATCATTAAATACTCATCAGATCTTGCATTTTAGTTTCCTCCATTTTTAGGTCATGAAGTTTCCACTGCAATTTTGTTTTCAAATATTAACTGTTCCTAGAGATACCATGTGATCTTTCATGTGAAGGGTTTGATTTGTTTGTAGGATGGATGACGGTCGTCTCTTAGATTATCTAATGAACCATGATGAACTTATGGAGGAAAAAGTCGCTTTCTATATAAGAGACACAATGGAAGCCTTGCAGTATCTTCACAATTGCAGAGTGGCTCACTTAGACATAAAGGTAAGAAGAAAAGAGAATGATGCTCTTATTCACTGCCCTGGTACAGAGAGTTCCCAGCTGCACAGACGGGGAGGAGGTGCAGGCTGTACCCCAAAGAGATGATCGCTAAATGGACAAGCACTATCTTTCAGACCTATTGACCAGAGAAAGGGCTTACTGACCTGCAGCGCAAGGTCTCTTTCTTCCTTCAGACAAGAGATGCACCTATTTTCTTGATTCAGCGGTTTGTTCTCAAGCACTTTCTGGAAGAGGGATTTAATGAAGGAGAAGGAGGATGTCTGAGACAAGAGTGAGATGACACTAGCACCCGAGTGAAGGGGAGTTAGATAAATCCACAGGGTATGGTTTGGGCTCACACCTGTACCAACTTAGCTACCAAGCTTCCTGAGCAGAGCTGGCTTGTGCCCAGGCAGCTCAGGGCAGGCCAGAAGGAGCGCGTGTCTCCCTCACATCCGCAGCAGTGCCCTGGAGAGCCCACAGCAAGGGGAGGGGAGGCTGCAGGGGAACAGGAGGTGGGGAGGGCTTGCAGGGGCAAAGAAAAGCAGCACACTCCATTGTTCTGCAAAGCCTGAGAGGGGAACTGGGTGGGAAATACACCCAGGGAGAGGTTCAGAGGAAGAACAAGCTGCATCGTGGAGAAGAAATTCAAGCATTCTCTAATGTCACAGTTAGGTTAGGACAGTTCGTACGTCCTTTTGTTAGCGCACATGGCAGGAGGCACTGTACTGTCCTGGATTTGGCATTGTACTGCTGTCCTCACCAACATCCCAGTTATCTTGGATGACAGAGAATTAGCGATTGAAATTATGATCAAGTGTTTCGAGTTTTGTGATCTGCAACATTGATTCCGGTTGCCAGGGATATCAGATAATCTATAATTTTTTTGCAGACTTAAATGCCAATTAAAAATGGAGAATGAGAGACGAATTTAACTTTCTGGTATAGTGGAGAATCCAGCTCCAAGGAGGTCTCTTCTCAACTCTCCAGCCCCCAGGCATGTCAGATGAAGTGATGCTTTCATTCTTCTGGTGCCTACTACCACTAAAAAAAAAAGATTCCTTTTGTACAGTACCTTATGTGAGCATTAGTCCCAAAAGGCTAAATCATCCTGGTTTATTTCAGTAAGATTGTTTGTATTTTCTGCTGTATTTATAGGACCTGTCAAAAAGTAGGTATCACTTGGAGGTAAGAAACTGCACTGAATTCTCTATTTGATCATAAGATACTTCCCAGAAACAAGGTAGGAAGCCAATTTTCTGTGACCTATTTCCAGTTCTCCTGAATGAGGGATGCTAAATAAAGCACCTTCTGTTGCTAAGTGAGAAGCAGGAGACGCATTGGTAGTGACAGCAGACCTAGCCAGGGACTGTCTTGTCCCAGGATCCTGCTCAAGAATGTGTTGATTTTGTCGATGCAGACTGCACAAGAGAAGAGCAAGGGGAGAGATTTGAACAGTAGTGAGTTTTGCTTTATATATACAGCCGTGAGGCATCAGTAAAATATGCATGAGGATGAGGGGCTATAGGACAGAAAAGTGAGTCTAGAGAGCATGCAAGAAGTAAATTCAGAAATCATCTCAGAGCCAACAAAGCAAAATCCATGTTAAGCCTCCAGAGCGGAGTGTATAGGCAATGCTCAGCATCTCCCACAGAGAGAGAGAGAGATCTCAAATACTGACAGAGTTGGTAAAACAGAGGGAAAACCAGCTGGGATGAAATATAATTGCACTCTGGCTTGGAAGGCATGACTGTGTGCTGGTGTTTATAAGGGAACACTGGCAGCTCCATCCATGTCAACTGACAGCAACAGTAATGGCACACACCAGTCCCTCCCAGGATACGTGGTATTGGGAGCAAAGTTGAACATTTACTTCATGAAGAACATTTCTGCTACAAGTTACACACATTTATGTAGCCAGTTGTCATGTAAAAAAATGGAATCTAAATAAACTCATCAGAGATACACAAGTCTTATCAAAATTTAAAAATCTGTCAGTGCTCTTCATCCGTAGTTATTAGTTTGGGAAAATAAACTGTGAGTATTTGGGACAAAGTGCAAAATCCCAGTGTGTTGCCCTAGTGCAAAAGCGGATGTTGTCATTGCAACTTCAGCATTGATTGGAATTTACAGCAGTGTAAATGGCAGCTGAGCTGGTTCCTTGTCATTCACTCTCCTGATCTGTACCTCACACATCTGATTAAATGCGAGTTTTGTTTGGCTATTAAACCTAAATGAAATATACACATTTTATTTGCAAAAATGTAATATAATTAAATTTTTGTTATTATTTTTTCAACAGCCAGAAAATCTGCTCATTGATTTAAGAATCCCGGTACCTCGGGTCAAGATCATTGATTTGGAAGATGCAGTTCAGATCACAGGTCATTACCACGTCCACCACCTCCTCGGAAACCCGGAGTTCTCAGCCCCTGAAGTTATCCAAGGCCTTCCTGTCTCCCTGAGCACAGATATCTGGAGCATTGGGGTCCTCACCTACGTCATGTTAAGTGGTGTCTCTCCATTCCTGGATGAAAGCAAAGAGGAGACTTGTATCAATGTGTGCAGAGTAGATTTCAGCTTCCCGCCCGAGTACTTCTCCGATGTAAGTCATGCTGCCAGGGATTTCATCAATGTTATCCTCCAGGAAGACTTCAGGAGAAGGCCGACGGCAGCCACTTGTTTACAGCATCCGTGGCTGCAACCACACAATGGCAGCTATTCCAAGATCCCACTGGATACCTCCCGCTTGGCTTCCTTCATCGAGCGCCGCAGGCACCAGTACGACGTGCACCCGGTCCCCAGCGTCAAGAGTTTCCTGATGAGCAGGCTGAACCCAGGCACGTAATGCCTCCATCCCTGGGGTCCTACACTGCTGGTCCTGAGGCAAGGCGCAGGGAGCGAGCAGGCGCATAGCAGATCTGTCTGTACATAGTCCTGTATTCGGTGTTTGCATTTCACGTGGCTTCCCCAGCTGCAGGGTACAAATCACTGCGGAGGTGGCAGTACCTGCCCAGTTCCTCGGGACCAAAGCAAAGGGGGTAATGGCAGCAGGTACCCGCTCCCTCCCCTCGGCGGGCTCCTCTTGGGACGCGTGGTGTTGTCGCATCCACCGCCAAAAAAGGACTGCAGGAAGCAAACACCAACTGGAAATGAGAGCCAAAATTGCAGTTGCCTTAATCTTTGCAAGGCAGCCTTATAAGAAATCCTCTTGATCTTGCTGAACTGATTTCAAATGTACGAGAGATTAGGAGTAGGATAGTGGGGAGGAGTGAGACTAGGCTGACCTTAGCATGTACTGCAGAACTGGACTGAAGTCAGTTTTTGCTGAAATCATTGCAAGCTTGCTCCAGGCTAACAGATGGATTTTGCACGCCCCGTATGCCTGGGACTGCCATGATTTCAGTGGGGACTTTGCCTGTGTAGGACATGCAAGATCAGGACCTAGTCACTGCTGGATCAGCTTCCGTGGTGGCGTGGCTTAGATACACTCTCGTTGCGTGGTAGTGCTCAGACCAAAACCCCCCGTTAATCCTTGGGCTTTCTGCTGTGTCAAGTCAACATGCAGTACCCGTCAGAGCTACGATTAAGGCAATTAATTCATTGGAGCATACAGCTGGTTTTGACTAAGCACAATGGGACTATGATGGGTTTTTTAAAAGCATTTTATACACACTGTACAGAAATCTTTTGCAAAACCTGTGCATTGAGAAAAGGCTGTGTCCAATTTTTGCAGTATCTGTAAACTAGATGATGATGATGAAGACAATTTTTTCTATCACAGGTTTTCAGTATACATATATTGTATCATATATATAAATATATATATATATAAAGGATCCTGTTCCATTTCTAGCTTCAGAATTGCTTGGCCCAAAGTCCATCTAAGCCTTTCAGAGTGCAGTAGGAGTGGTGAGTTCATCCTTGTGCTTACAGCTTGAAAATCGTTTTCAGTGTTTAAAGTACGTCATTTGTTTCATTTCCAAACTTGTAAATATCTCTCAGCTGCCGTTAGCACCTCATCACCAAAGCATTCATGAGGATATTTTTATGTCCAAAGCCTAATTTGTAATGAAATAAAAAATATTCACAATTAAAACATTTCTCTCTCGCAAGCCAAGTTGCAACATCATCATATTGATGTTACAGTGACGGAGCCAGCCTTAAGAATAACCAACGCAGGGAGTCTGCAGTGACAAATCAGCAGTGCGTAGGCTGGCCAAATCTTCCTCTCTAGCAGTGGGACTGGGAGGGGAAACACCTCCCCGGCTGGTGCTTCCCCATCCTGCTGCCACACCATAAAACTCTTCAGCCTTGCAGGGTGACGATTAAAGAGATTTTTTTTTTCCCCTGGCATGCGAGGACTTTGTCTCAGTGCTGAGTGCCATTGCTGTGCCTGTAACAGGAAATGTCAGTTGTTACCAAAGGTTTTCCTAAGGAAAAGGGCTTGATCTGACCATGTGTGCTCCGTATAGACTCTCTTGTAAGAGCAAGAGTCAAATTTAATTTACCATCCAAGTAACTGCACTGTGAGCCTGCAATATATCTGAAGGAGCAAAAGCTGTCTCTGCCAGCAGGTGGTGGAGATACTCTGCAAGTACTGTTAAATTCTCAGGGCTCTGCTAGCCCTTTTTTTGATCCACCTCCAAGCTCAGTTTCACGGCAGGTAGGAGACCTGGCCCTTCTCTTTGTGCTTGCTCTATCAGTACACTGGAGTGGTCAGTGTTTTGCTAGTGGAGAAGAAAGGAGGCACAGCAAAAAAAACAACGTTCAGCACCGTGTGCATGCAATACAAGGACAGACCTCGAGGTCTGGGAGCCACAGTCAGAAGGGTGAGCCCAGGTGCCTGAGCGGAGTCAGAAGCGGTGTACGGGGCTGTGTGGCTGGTGGAGACAGGTCTAACACGGGGGAAGTTATGGAAAGGCTTCAGAGAGATGGTGTTCACAGAAGGCTAAACCTTCTGGATCAGCTAGAACCTATCTCCGTTTCCCTCTGTAGTGCAGCAGCTCATTTTCTAAGCAATCGAGCAGCACCTCTTCGACAAAGACCGGACTCTCATCCTGAGCAAGAGTATGAAGTATGAGATTTCTTAGCAACCGAAACGTCTTCAGATAGCAGTCATCAAGGGGTGTCTTTAATTAGCACCAGCCTCAGGTACTTTCTCACTACACGACTGTTTGTACTTCCTCCTATTTGTCAAAGCTGGCTCTTTGTGCTGTGATTGTGCTGCCCTTAAAAAAATGTTTATGGAAGTGGGGTTTATAAAACCCACAGCTTTTATTAGGCGTGTGGGTACAGTTTAAGCTTGGCATTAATACAAACAAATTCTCACGTATCATATGAGATCTGGAATTATTTGTCATTTTTTTTTCCTACCTCCTGCACTCACATCTCAAACTGCAACAGCAGACACTTTGGATGCACAGGGGGAAAAAGCTGGATTGTTTAAGGGAATATTTAAGCCTCTCACTGCTATCAAATAACAGGAAAAAACCCAGAAGGCTGAAAGAGGATACAAGTTTAGGTATTGGTGCTCAGATTCAGAAAAGAGATTCCTTGTCAAGGGAGAGCTGGAGGTGCTGAACTCTGAAGATTTTTGAATGTTATGGGGTTGCTTTCCTTTATGGTTCTGCTTTTTCCATATTCATGTTAGAGAACTCCTCTTCCTGGGCACTGCTCTTCTTACAGCACATTCAGGAAAACTTGAACCTGTTAGTACCTCCAGATATGTTTGTGATTATCAACAGTTCTTGCATTTATCTCAAAAATTTCTTTTGCCTGAATAATAATATCAAGTTGACATGAAATGCTGCTATATGATAAACACATATTCTGACCTTGCTCTCTCGAGGTCTTTTTCAGCCAACCCGTGGCCTCTATGCAGATCCAACAGGTCCTGTAACTCCATGGTAAATTGTAACTCAGTTGTAAAGAGATTACAGAAGCTCAGTAAGTAGGCCTGGAGTGAGCCCACCACCTTTGCACCACAGCCAACCACTTTTGCACCACAGCCAGCCCCCTTTGCAGCATTCTCCAACTACTGGATTTTTTCGTGCATGAAATATCGCCTGTAACAAACACGGGGAAACACAGTTTCTCATAAAGCTCCGTTAGGCCTTTACAAAGCTCCCCAGAGAGCAGCTGACTCCGAGGGGAAGATTTCTGCCTGCAGCTTTACCACTCAGGGTATTCCCAAAACTGCAGAATGAAGGCGTGATGGTAGCTGCACCCTCTAGCTTCCGCGGCAGCTGCAGGCCAGCTAGAATGACCAACAGTAATACTAGCAATGGCGCACCACAAGCTCGGTGCAGACTGGCACTATGCATGCAGCCACCCCCTTCAGACATCTTCACGGTGCTCTTACCCTGCACTGGCATCAAAGTACACTTGCTCACAGTGTACCCCGGTGCTGGGCTGGGTGGCAGGCCTGCAGGAAGGCAGCAGCAAAGGCGCCTGTGAAACAGAGCCCGCAGGGCACGGTGACATGCGGTGCTCGTTATTTAAGATGGCTACATTTAATGAACGTGCATGGCAACAAGAAACTAGCTTGCTGCTTTCTCTCCACTCCACTTGGAGCAGCCAGGCCAGGCCGTTTCTCTCTTAGCCATCAAATAGGAAATCCGAGTGCCCATGTAACGCTGTCAGCAACCATCAGCCGTCCGAAGCACTTGCTGCCCTGTGGGAGATCCCCACCTCTCCACCAAGCTGCCAAGCCCTATGGGCATGACACACAGCCAGTCCAGGGTTTTGCACTTTAATGTTTTAAAGCAATCCAGGCTTTAAAATTTATAAAATTTCTCTTTTTCTACTTGTACCAAAAGTCTTGGTTAGTCTTACTGCCTTTTTATTTTAAATTAATTTTTTTCAGTAACATTTATCTTTAAAAACATTTTACTTTTGAACTAAGTTCATGCTGAGACAAAGCCTGCGTCCTCAACTGACCTGTACAAGTTCTGTGGCTTCAGTGGAGCTCATTAGCATTTCTGACGATGCTCTTAGGCCTTTGTTACAAATACCATGACTAAAGGCTAAATGCAGAACCGCACATTATGACCTGACTATATATAACCATATTTTAATACCCTTGCAATGAGGGGACTGTATCAAGTGACCTGGGATAATATAAACTTCAGAGACAGATGTACCGGCTAGTCTGTATATACAAAGGTCTAACAGAGAATTAACGTGCACAGGGGCTAACCACCTGGTTTTGTTTCTGTTCCTGTCACTGCAGAGGTAGATTCTCCTCTAACACAGGGCTTGGATTTATTTTCCAGCTCATTCTTTCATGTCCCATCAGAAAATGGTGCTTTCCCAAGGAAACAAAATAAAATCCCATTTTACTAGGCTGACTGCACACTGCCATCAAGTGATGAATTCTCGTTCTGGGATCTGTATAGTGGTGAGTGTTACCTTAGTGTCAGGATGCTGAATATTCGCTGTAACTGTAGTCTTATTATGAAGCTAGTGAAAAACCAACATCTTTTCTACTCAAGCCATATTTCACCTTCATGTCCAACTTCTGATGCTGGTGCTTTTACTTCTCTTTCTACCAAACTGTTCAGCGTTGCTCTGCCACTGAGGTCAATTTGCTGATAACTTTTGGAAGGCAAATGCAATAGAAAGTGCAAAAAAATATTAAATCGCAGACTTATTCACTAAGAGCAAACAGTTGGAATATATTGATGCTTTTCAATCTTTGCAACAATCAGCTGAAGGAGGAAAAAAGAAACAGTATTGCTAACAGCTCTGCGTTTTCAAGGTGCAAAGTAATTCCACAGCCTTAATTATTTCAGTGTATTGCTGGTCTGCCTTAAATGTATCTTCAGTTTTATTGCAAATTTCATTTTGTATGCACACAACGTTGTTTTGTAAAGGTAAGTTTGTAAATATTTCCTTTGTAAGTCTAATCACTCATGTGTATGGTTGTGAGGTGATTACTTGCTGTCCCATGTTGTTATTACTATACTGCAGTATATATGATCATCTACAGATGTAGCTTCAAACTGTACATCTTCTGTCCTTGCATTCCTATAAATAGAGTATACTAATGAGTCAGTTTCTGGGCTTTTTTGATTAAATACAATTGTTCAGAGAAGACGGGGTCAGTCTTATTTCACACGTGTGGCGATCTTTCCGAGGCCTTGAAGACTCAGAGCTTGTAATGGCTTTATTCACCTCATCTTTTTTGGAGGGATGTTCACAGGAAACCAGAGCAAGGGACTCTTGCTCCAGCCAACTCTTAGCCTTGCATACATCAACCGGGAAACCAAGCAGCCTTTTAGGAGCTACCCCGAGAGCCGAAGCAGAGAAAAAGTCTCGGGTCAGATCAAACCCTCCCTGCAGCAGCGCTCTCTGCTTCCCTGGGTGAGGAGCGGCTGCTGCCCGCGGGGAAGGGCAGACCCTGAAGGCACCTCCTGCAGGCGGGTCCCCCCGTCCTGCCTGTGGGGCCGGGCCCCGGGGAGCCGGGCCCGCGGCGGTGCGGACTGGGCCTCATGCCCGTGGGCAGCTGGGCGCGGGGGATCCGGGGNCCCGCCCGCTCCCCTCAGGGGGCCCCGCCCTGCCCTTCTCCTGCGCATGCGCACAGCGCGCACAGCCCCCTCCCTTCCCACCCTACTACGTCATCTTCCGGCGACGGGGCAGCACGCGGAGGGGGATGGCGGCGGCGGCGGCGCTGGCGCTGCGCGGGGCGGGTGCCCTGCGCTTCGGTGACTTCGTGCTGAAGAGCGGCCAGGCCTCCCCCGTCTACATCGACCTGCGCGGCCTCGTCTCCCACCCGCTCCTCCTCCGCCAGGTGCGGTGCTGGGGGGGTGCCCCGCGGCCGGGGCCGAGCGGTGGCCGGTGTGGGGGGCTTGTGGGGGCCGGGCCCTGCCCACACTGCCAGGCAGCGCTTGTCCGTGCCGGCACCCCGGAGGTCTCGGGCGTCTCTCTGCCTCTTGCGGGGTAAAGGGTCTCTTAGGAGGAGGCACGGGAGAGCTGCCGGGGCTTCTCCAGAGAGCCCTTCCCGGAGCTGGGGTCGCGATCGGCTGGCTAGGAGCCGCTGGCTATGGGCGTCGGGATGTCTGCTCGCTGTAGGGACAGCGGCTGTCAAATCGTGTGAAGGAGAGAGTTTTTCATGCATTTACGTTGCTTCCCTTGCTAATACATCGGTTTAGTCGTGTTCACACCAGTCTGACTCTTAAAAAAAGTTTGGTTTTCCTTTTCAGGTTGCAGGCCTTCTCTTTCAAACAGCCAAAGATGCTGGTCTCAAGTATGACTGCGTGTGTGGCGTTCCTTACACGGCACTGCCGTTGGCCACAATTATCTGCTCAGAAAATCAGATTCCAATGCTTATACGGAGGAAGGAAGCTAAAGACTATGGTAAAACCTTCAAGTCAAGAATTTGTGTCTACTTGTTGTCTTGTTTGGGAAATTACTTTATATATTTGTGGTTCTTTTGTAATGTGCAGCATCTCCATTCCAGTTTAAGGTTATCGTTCCCATTCAAAAAGCAGCCCCTTTTCCCCCTAAAACATACCTTCCACAGCATCCCAACCTGATCAGGCTCTCCTAGCCAGTTGCTGATTAGGCTGCAGCATGAATCCTGCTGTAGTAGGTTTGGAGACTTGAGGGTTTTTTTTTGTTTCTTATTGTTTGTGGTTTTTTGTTTGTTTGTTTCTTTTCTTCAGCAATGTCTTTTTTTCCTTGGCACCATTACCATGGTTCTGGGTTACTGGCCTCTTCCAGAAATGAAGTTTTGCAACTTAGTTTTGCTGATATGCTGAGACCAGTGCAACATTTCACCCCCAAACAGAACTTTTTGTGTATTGACTCCAAGAGGAACCTTTCTAGTCTCTTCTTCTTTTATCTCTCAAACCCCTTTTTCTTTCATATTCTATAGTCCTGGGATTACTGGGCAGGGTGGACCAGGTGAGAAGCAGTTCTTTACCCAATGAACCATTTATTTGATTTTGATAAAGGAAGGGGGAGAGAAGATTGAAGCGTTAACCTACCGTAGCAATTGGATTTCTATGTGTGATAAGAGCTATACTCTTCCAACAGCATTTAATTAGAAAGTATGCTTGTCAAAACTAAATGTTACTCCTGTGTTAGTCAGTGTGCCAGGCATGAAAACGTTTGCTGTTCTTTCTTGTGAAGGACAAGTCAATTAACTGCCTGGCACAAGGTTTCTGGTGTCACATGGATTGCAAAGCTGTACATACACTTGTTCTGTAGGCTGTCGTGGTCTAAGCACCACACTCGCTGCATAATCTTCTCCTACTGCTTGCTGCTTCCTGGGAAAGCTAGGCATCCTTTGTTGTTGCCCCCCGGGAGGCCTTTCATGGACGTGTGGCTGTTGTTGGTTAGGGCAAAAGCATTCGGGGCTTTACTCCTTCTAATTGTTCTAACGGGCACATTAAGCACAGAATACTGCCTGTGGAAAATAGGACATATGCTGAAGAGTACCAATAACCTGGCTGCTTTAAAGACATTTTAAATAACTGGAAAAAATAGTTTTGTAATTCTGAGCATTCAGTTCACGGCAATAATAAAATTCTGTGATCATCTTATCCAAAGATTTAAATTTGTGCAGTTAACAATATATCAGTGTTGTTAATGGAAAGTAACTTCTGGAAGCATAAAGAAGTATTTTATTAACTTGGAGAAGTAACAGTCTCTATGAATTGAATTACAAGTCAGTGACTGAGCTGTGGTATGAACTGTGGTAACTGGTTTCAGGTAATAACTAAACAAATTACCTCTCCATGCTGACAGTGAATGTGAAATTCCTATTCTCTTGAAGTCCAATTCCACTGGACTTCAGGATATGCTGCAGCGTATGCTTGTATGTGGAACAAATACGATCTTGACATTAGCATAGCAAGTTGAAGTTTTGATACTTTAAGTTTTTGGGGGGTCTTTTAAACTTTCTTCATTTAGTGAAGTGTTTGTCTTTTATTTTTAAGGTACTAAGCAGCTGGTAGAAGGCACCATTAATCCAGGAGAAACATGCTTGATCATTGAAGATGTGGTAACAAGTGGATCTAGTGTACTGGAAACTGCAGAAGTTCTTCAGAAAGAAGGATTAAAAGTCACGGATGCCATAGTGCTGTTGGACAGGGAGCAGGGTGGGAAGGCCAGGTTAGAGGAACGTGGAATTCACCTGCACTCTGTGTGCACGTTGTCTGGGGTGTTGGAGATTCTCCAGCAGCAGGGAGAAGTGGCTGTTGAGATGGTTGAAAAAGTGAAGAAATTCATTCAGGGAAATATGTTTGAGCCGGTGGCTCAGAACGGCCCCGCTCCTGTGAAGAGACTGTGTAAAGAGCTGAGCTTCAGCGCTCGTGCCGAGCTGCCAGGGGTGCATCCTATTGCAGCCAGGCTTCTCGCGCTCATGGAAAAGAAGCAAACGAACTTGTGCCTTTCTGCTGATGTCACCAGCTCCAAAGAGCTGCTGCAATTAGCTGCCATCCTGGGGCCCAGCATTTGTATCCTGAAGACTCATATAGACATCCTGAATGATTTCACCCAAGAGACAGTAAAGGAGTTGAGAACACTCGCAGATCAACATGAATTCTTGATTTTTGAAGACAGGAAATTTGCAGACATTGGAAACACAGTGAAACATCAATATGAAGGTGATTATCATCAACCTCAATTTACTGTAACTTTGCTGCTGGTGTGTGTAACTGCAGCACTGGCACAGGTTGCCAGGAGAGCTTGTGGAATCTCCAGCCTTGGAGAAGACTCAAGGGGACAAGGCCCTGAGCAATCTGATCTAGCTTTGAAGTTAACCCTGCTGAGAGGACATGACCTCCAGAGGTCCTTCCAGCCTTAATCTTTTTATGAATCTATGGTTGTGCTCAGTAAGTACTTCTGAGTAGTTGTTTGCCCTGAGAAAACGCAGCGGGGCTTCTTAAGGCAGCCTGCTGTTGTATGCTTGTGTGCTCATTACGGCTTTAATTTGATATTGCGTCTGCAACTGTAGAACTGTTTTTTTTGGTTTTTTGTCCCATATGATCTGCATGCTGTATTGAAAGGTAGCACCTGTGACAGTGGATTTCTAGGTTACCATAAATGCCTCAGTGAATATTAAAGGTGAGATACTAAGAAGTGTTTGTGAAAAGTAAAACTGAGAGATTACACTTTGTGCTTAGGCAGCTATCAGAACTGTCGGATGAGGCTGAACTTGTAACTGCCAAGCTTCAGTAGTAAAACTGTCTTTTTAAAATGTGAATGATTTATTGTGCAGCTTGCTTTGTTTAACTCGTGTTTCCTGTTTAATACGTTTTTAATGACGCTTTGCCTATGTCTTCCTACCCATGTTCTCAGGTGGTGTGTTCAGAATCGCATCCTGGTCGGACATCGTTAATGCCCATGTGGTTCCAGGCTCTGGAGTTGTGAAAGGCCTGAAGGAAGTAGGTCTTCCTCTCCAGCGCGGCTGTCTTCTGATTGCCGAGATGAGTTCCCAAGGTTCGCTTGCAACGGGTGAATACACAAAAGCTGCAGTAAGTAGGCAGTCTTGTTTCGAGTTAAAAGCTTGTAAAGAGTTGTGACACGGAGGTTTTGTGTGCTTCTAATATTTGCACTTCCAAAAGTCTTTCCAGCTAACTATTACAGGTTTTTTTCCTGTGGAGACTCAGGAACCTGACAGTGTGGTGTTTAAAGGTTGCAGCTGTAGGCTAGTCGTGTGAGGTGGTCAGAGTTCATACTGAATTCTGGTAAACCTGCTGAGTTTATGCCCCTGCCCCCCCCCCCTTTTTTTTTCCTTCTCTCCTATAATGAATTTTTAATATTTTTAAAT